>JAJIBD010031127.1:0-140095 GCA_021461705.1 Cryptotis parvus | reverse complement strand
ACTGTATTAAATTTAGTTGATACTCTTCTGGCCCTGTCATTATTTATATTTCATATTAGAAGGTTGTAAACTTAATATCTCATTAAAAATTCTTGGGAAAAGGGTTTGGTCTCACCTTAATTACTTGTTTGTTTGTTTTTCTTAATAACCAAATTTGTTTTTTTTTCCCTAAGCAGAAACCTGTTGCTTAGTCATGGGAATAAATAAGTTCTTCCAAATAAATGAGTCTTAAAAAATTATCAGTCATGCACATGATATTAGAGTATAAATTTATCAAGGATAACTTAACTACAAATTAATTTACAGGAAGAGGGTGGACAAGTTTTTGGTCTTAAGAAAAAAAAATACACACCCACCCATTTTATAGTGAATATATGCTTCACCAAAAAACTGTCTTGTTAAAATATGTAATTAGGTAATATGCAATAGGTGTTGTTGTTTATTTATTTATTTTTTATTTTTAAAATCTGATTTTAGGCAGCATGGTCTATATAAATCTCATTAATGATAAAGTTTTCATGCATAATTCAGCCCCTCACCACACTTTTTGACCAATGTCCACTTCATTCCACCATTCCCAACTAACCTTCCTCAACCTGATCCATCTACAGAGCCTCCCCTGAGGAAGGCTGTCTATCAAAAACCAGTTCTAGGTTTCCGTTGCCTTTGCATAATTGGAAAACCCCTGTTATATCTCTTTCTATTCCACATATAAGAGAGTTCTCATAATGCAACTTACTCTTCTTTCACTATGTGTAATTGACACCAAGAGCAGGGGTGGGCGTGGGGAGAGATGAATTATCAAATATCAATAATTGTGTTTGTGGTTTCACAAATGTGTATGCTTTGCTAATAATTATGTAAAACAAAAACTTTATCTTGAAATGTAAGTTACTATTAGTTTCAGACTTAGAATGGTATTGCTTGTAAGAGAAGTTAAGTCATTGCTACCAGCTACCAATGTCAATCTTTAGTTTTCTGCCCTGGAACTTTAATATTTAAGGTATAGGACTATGTTGTAAACTAGAAGCACGTCACAAATGCAGAATCATTGATTGAATTCCTGAATTTCTGAGTAGAATTTGTATTTTAATGAAATGTTATTTTAAATATTTTTATATATTTTAATAATGGAAGTGCTGGGCTCTAGTTTAGCTATCCACGTTTTCTGTTGATCTAAGAAACTACTGTTCCTTCATTCTTCATCTACTTTTTTGAATTCTGTTTCCATATCTCCACAGACTTCTTTACTTTATTCCAAATTATATAAGTTGGAATTCTATCCTGATGTGCTAATACATTTTTATGCTGATGCTATAACTCTTTTAATGTCTCCAGGTTGGGATACTTGTCAATCTAAGTGCTGAAGACTTCCAAACTTCAACACTATACACTCTCTTGTGGTCCAGTCCTACTTAATGCCTATTGATGACTTCTTTGGAGTATTTCATGGATGCCCCCGATTCATATCAGAAGCTGAGTTCATTCTGTCTTCAATTACTGCACCCTTTACTTCCTCTCCAACTCTTGCATCAGTTAATGATGTCACTCTCAAAGAGAACACCAAGCAAGTTCCCTCTCCCCTCTACTGTTTTCAATAACCAGACACTATTCATCTAACTTTCCTAAATGCCTCTGAGACAGGTTCCCATTTCCTTTTTCACTGTCATCAACAAGCTACTCCTTTACAATTAGGCTATTGGAAGACCTAACAATAGATATTCTGGGTAAAGAAATTCATTGCCCTTGGAGAAGCTCATCTCCTTCAATTGTTAACTGTGTGACTTACATAAAAATAAAAGGTTGGGGTGGTGCAATAGTACAGAGGGTAGGGCATTTGCTTTGCATATGACCAACCTGGGTTATATCCTCGGCATCCTATGTGGTCTCCTGAGCACTGCAAGAGTAATTCCTGAGTGCAGAGGTAGGAGTAACCCCTGAGCATTGCTGGGTATGACCCAAAAGCAATCAATCGATCAATCAATCAATAAATAAAAAGTTTGTAATATCTCTTTATAATTTAAAAAACCTACTTCAAGGGGGCAGAGAGAACCCAGAGGCTAAAGTGTATGCCTTCATATAGTCATCCCCAGTTCAATTCCTAGTACTACATAGTTACCAAAATAGGTCTGGAGGCTGACAGCACCATGGAGATGACAAAGGTAATAGCATCTAAATAACCAAGCAGAACTTTGCCAGGTCCTCGCATTGAAACACAAGATCAGTTGACCTAGAACTTCTAGGAGGTGACCCAGACCTTCTCAGCACCACTTTGGAGCTCTGATCCTTAATGTTTTTAGCAATAAATATAATCATATTTGACCCGGAGCTCACAAAAAAAAGAGAAAGACCTACAGTAATTGAATGCTGTCTCACACCCTGATGTGTCTAAGCACAAAACTTCCTCTTCTTGAAAAAATAGCACTCTAGGTGCTCAGAGAACTACTAGACCTGGAGAGAACAGGACAGGTTTTAACCCCATCTCTGGAATGATTGAGAAAACATTTTAAACACGGCTCTGGTTACAATTCAACCTAGTTATGTTATTTGATGTCACTGAAGGAAGTATCTTGTGTTTATAGCATATACACGTGAATAAAGTAGGTATCATAATAAAAACTTTGTGGCACAGTTATTGAATAACCAAGAGAATAATAATGTTGCCTTCAGTTGAACTAAACTTTAGACAGGCTTCTTCCTTATATAGGTCCTGACCTTTCTTAGAGCATTTACTTTTATAAACTTGTAAACTTCTTCTCTTCATCTGAGATACAAATTGTCTCACAACTTCTTGACGGTTTGTATTCTGCAGTGTCTTTCTCTAGGGCCTAGGAGCTACTCCTATTCACAGAACACAGTACTCTGTTTCTATCACTGGGGTAATAGGTGAGTAATTTTGGTGAACTCATTGCTGTAAGTTGCAAACTTGCATCACATTATAAAAATGTAGGGAATTTTATTTATTTTTTTTAGACAAAGCCAAGTAGCAAGAACAGTGGGCATATGACTTGTGCCTATTGTCTTGTAGTACTTTTCCACTAGCTCACCCCAACATTTAAAAGCTCTATAACCATTTCTTTCTTTTTCTTTTTTTTTTATTTTTGCTTTTTTTGGGTCACAGCCGGCGATGCTCAGGGGTTTCTTCTGGCCCTGCACTCAGGAATCACTCCTGGCGGTGCTCGGTGGACCATTTGGGATGCCGAGGATCGAAACCGGGCAGGCATGGGCGGCATGGGCCGGCCGCATGCAAGGCAAACGCCCTACCCGCTGGACTATCGCTCTGACCCCTATAACCATTTCTTATAGTGAAGTAGATTTCAGAAAAAAAATAAATCTTGACTTTTAGTCACTTAAGCAAAAGTCATCTTTTGCCAGCTTAATTTCGTCTAATATCTTTTTTTTTTCTTTTTTTTTTTTTTTTTTTGGGGTCACACCCGGCAATGCTCAGGAGTTTCTCCTGGCTCTGCACTCAGGAATCACTCCTGGCGGTGCTCGGGGGACCATATGGGATGCCGGGATCGAACCCGGGCGGCATGGGCGGTCGCGCTGCAAGGCAAACGCCCTACCCGCTGGGCTATCGATCCGGCCCCTATCTTTTTTCTTTGACATTAAGAAATCCTTACTCATCATTTTAAGATTTACCCTTTCAGGTCTTTTCTAGAAAGTTTTCATGATCTCCAGGCTCCATTCCTATACAAATATTTGGTTGTCTACCCTCTGGACTTCAACATTTGGTACAAAACGCAAGTAAAACATTTATATTTGTTACCTATCTATTCTGTCAGACAGAACATTTCCTGATATACAAATATATCTTACATCTCTGTATCAATTGCTTCTAGGACAACTTTTTATTCTAAAATGGCTATCAACTAAATATGTTCTAGTGAATGAATAATAAAATAAACAGATATCAGGTCTACATCTTGCTATATCATGATGATGAACAAAGCATATCTTACTAATATTTCATGCCCTATGTATCTGGAGTGCCCATAAAGAGTAGATACACTATCTAATGAATGTAATATGTCCCCAAAAATGCATATTGAGCAACGGGAATACCCCTTCTTTTCCTAAGAAGATGTTTCATATATTCTACTAATTTTCAGCCATTGAAATCTCAAATTACTTCTCACCACAAAAAAAGATAGTGCATTATTAGGTTCATGTCTGTTCTGATAGGATTTTTTCTAAAAAAAGGAAAACAACCTACAACTTTATGCCTCAGTGCTGGTACATATCAGGGAAAAATACACTTCTTGGCTTTGGGAACATCAGTTTCACCCATACAAGTATATCACAATGATATTTTATTGGGTGACTTGATCACTTGATCACTTGACATCCCATTATTTATTGATTTGCTCAAGCGGGTGCCAGTAATATTTCCATTTGACCCTACCACGTGCCATTGTAGCCCAATGGCATCTGGTTGCTTCAGGAATACAAAGAGCCTCAAACTGTTCCTTCAGGGTCTTGACGAAGAAGTCTGACCATCTTGTGGGTGGGCGGCTACGTGATCTTTTGACATCCCGTGGGATCCAGTCGGTAATGGCTCTAGTCCAGTGGTCATCTCCAAATCGCATTACATGTCCAGCCCATCTGATTTTCGATGCCTTGGCAAATGAGACAGCATCCCTGACTCTGGGACACTATTGGGTGACAGTTAGGGAAAACACACTGACTTAAGCCCTTAGCAGAGCATTGTATTATTTATATACAATTGTGTGATTTGATATTAAAATTAGTTTTACTGAGCAGCCTCATTTTGCCAAGTTGTTCCTTTGCTCATTTGTCCCAGCCAAATGACCTTTTTTCTCTATTATCTTCTCCACACTTCTTTCACTGTTTTCTTCATCTGAATTTTTCTCATGTGTTTACCCATTTCTTTATCATTCTTATCATATTTGCTATTCCAGATTAATTTTCTTTTTTAGGGCCGGAGCGATAGCCCAGCGGTAGGGCGCTTGCCTTGCACGCTGCCGGCCCATGCCGGCCCGGGTTCGATCCCCGGCATCCCATATGGTCCCCGAGGCACCGCCAGGAGTGATTCCTGAGTGTAGAGCCAGGAGAAACCCTGAGCATTGCTAGGTGTGACCCAAAAAAAAAAAATTCTTTTTATTTTTTTTTTAAATTTTCTTTTTTGGGTCACACTGGTGATGCTCAGGGCTTACTCCTGACTCTGCACTCATCAAGTACTCCTGGTGTGTTCTGGGTACTAATTCTGGGTTGGTCATGTGCAAGGCCGTACACACCGTATATCTCTCTGGTCCCAAGTTTCTTTTTTTTCTAGAGGAGTTTTTTATTTGATAAACCAAACTGAAGTTGCCAACTATCATATTCAAGTCATCTTCTTTCTATTGATTTATTTATCTTTCTCATAACTGAAATTTTTCTAAGTATATCACGCTGATCTTTGGAGATTTATTTGACAGCCTTTTGGGAATTCGTGAAGGAAGCAGAATTCTCATAACAATACTAAAATGGTATTTGAGTATTAATGTATTGAAATATGCACTAATGATACAAAAGCAAAGAAGGAAAGATGCTTGGCATTTTACGAGGAATCAATGCATTGACACAAAACTGCCATTATATTATTCACCACCACGCAGTCAGACTAACAACATCAAAAAATCACTTACAAACAGACTTGATAATAAACAAGATGTATTAGTTGTGCTAAACAAGAAGTAGTAGGTGCACAATTTTTCAATGTGGTATGTGATAAAATGTGGAATGCACATAAAGCACTTTCAATACACACCAAAAGTATGGTGATTATCTCCAAGAAAAGCACTGCACTGATTTAACTAGGAGGGGAAAAAAGTTATTTTCAATGAATAAACACTGCTATTTTAAAAAGTAAAATGACTGACATTTTCTAAAAAAAATAAAATTAATCTGATCCTTAAAAACAATGGACAATATTTGCTTTCAGTAGTAAAATGTCAGTTTTGCAAGAGAACATAGGACTTGGGAAACTTTGTGTGTGCTACCATGAATTTGAAATCTTCCCATTACTAAGAAATTCTAATAAAAACAGTGATAATAATAAGTGTGATCTTTGACAATATTATATAATGGAATTGTCAATAATTGGAAGGTGTGCATAACTCTGTGGGTCAATATTTTCAAACGAAAAATAAACGGTTTTAAAAATTCATGAATGGATAAAAATGAATCCATTCCAAGCAAAGGAAAGATTGATGACTTTATTTGTAACACAAATGGAAAATTTATTACATAATTTGAGATCTCCAATGCAATTGACATTTAAGAAGTGCTTACCAGTCAAGATTACCACCAGTCAAGATTTACCAGCAATTTACATAATATTTTAATTTTAAGCTAGCTTTCTTCTATCTCTATCTATCAGATAACAGTCTTAAGAAGAGAGTCTATAATTGTCTATATTGCTTGTGACTGAGTGAGTGCTTGGTATGTTTTGGGAATTCAATAAGTATGGTACTATATACATTGATTTTCAATTAAAATCTGAAGAAACTTCTTATTATTATTATTACTGCAGTTTGGGTAAAATAGTGTTAAAGATTATGGTATTAATGCATAAAGCTATTCCAACCTACCACCACCGATGTGCCTTATTTCATCACCATTGTCTCTATGTCATGACTAGTATGATCTATTCTTTACCAGTCATTACTCGTTAATATTTTAACAAATTTTGTTATCCCCTTGAATTATCATGATAATAGTAATAGGGATTATCATTATTTACTACTTTCCATTACCTTGTTATGTTTCTCTATATATGAGTAAATGATTTAACAGTTGTCTTCCTCACCCTGACTTATTTCATTTAACATGACACCCTCAACTTTGGTGCATGCACATTTCAGTGAAGTTAATAATTTCATCTTTTCTTACAACTGTGTAATATTCCATTGTAAATATATATATATATACAACTTCCTAATCCATTTAACTGTCATTGAACATTGGGTTGTTTCATAACCTGGTTAAGTGTTGCAATGAACATAGGTGTGCATATTCCTTTTGAATTTATTTTTTTTTTGGTATTTTAGGAATATATATCAAAATACATTGGTGTTCTATTCTTGCATTTTTTTTTAAATTATCTCCTCACTGATTTCCATAGAGACTGAAATAGGCAACTTTGCCATCAATAGTGGCCGGAATTGAAGCGGGGATTTGGGCTCCTCCTCCCATTTCTCCACCTCCATGCCAGCAATCCCATGCAGCTCCATTGGGTCTCGACAGTCTTATATAGTACTGGATATTAGGATCAGGTCTTTCACAGGATCTTTCACATTTATACATTCTATACAGTTCTAGGTAGGTTCTAGCAGAAACCCGTCATCCCAGTGAGCCTAGCAAAAAGTCAGAGCAGCCCCCACACCATGAGGCCAGTCATTCTCAACATCTAGACTCCACAGCTCCTCAGAGCTCCACCCAAGAGAAAACCTGATCTTTCCCCGTTGAGTTTCATCAGTAAATGCTCAAGAAGAGAGTCTTCTACTGAGAATATACCACCTACACGGCAGAGCCTGGCAAGCTACCCATGTTTTATTTGATATGCCAAAAACCAGTAACAATTATGGACCTCATTCCCATGACCTAAAATGAATGGTTTGAGGCTCTTCCTGTTCCTGGAGCAAGCAGATGCCCTTGGGCTACACTTGCTTGCAACAGGATATATAGGATGTTACTGTTGCCGGCTGGAGCAAATCAATGAACAATGGGAAAACAAGTGATACAAGTAATTGCTTATTTCCATAGAGGCTGAAACAGGCAACTTTGCCACCAATAGTGGTTTCACTGTATAATCACCAACACTTCTTGCTTTCAGGATTTTTATATACTATTCTCATTGTGTGTCTATTTTTATTTCCCTGATAACGAGTGACAATAAACAATTTTTATATGATTATCAACCATCCATTTGTCTTCTTTGAGAAAGTGTTTTTCTCTTCCCTGCACCTATTTGTGTTTGTGTGTGAGAAGAAACTTTTATTGAAACTTACTTAGAAAGATATGAGGGGAAAT
Source organism: Cryptotis parvus (assembly GCA_021461705.1). Lineage (NCBI taxonomy): Eukaryota > Metazoa > Chordata > Mammalia > Eulipotyphla > Soricidae > Cryptotis > Cryptotis parvus. Next base: position 132,061 of record JAJIBD010031127.1, on the reverse strand, counting down.
AAAAGAGGACACACATGTTCAAGGGAAAATACGAGCTTATGGTACAAGACCCTTGGTCATATTTTAATGGAATTATTGGTAATGAGTTTATTGAACTTTGTGAATTCTTTGTGAATCTTGAGTGTTAGTCCTTTGTCTAATGTCTTCTATGCAAATATTTCCTCACATTCAGTTAGGTGTTCTTTAAATGTTAACCAAATCTTCTTTCATCATGCAAAAAATTTTGACACCCAGAGAGTGCCAAAAAAATAAACTCAGAGATTAAATTTAGTCTCAATAATTTAAGCTTGTCTACCCATAGTAATAGACCTAATAAGTGGTTGAGAAGGAAGTCAAATTCTGCTCTGTCAAATGTGAAAGTTTATGCCCTTAATTACATTATTCCTCTGAACGGCTGCTGCCGTGATGATTTGAGGTTTTCTTGCATCATCAATAACTGGTTTTAATATCACAGAACTTCTAGCCATTTTGAATTTTTATAGCATCTTACATTAAGTGTGAGATTATTTTAGAACTAAAAGGAGCCTTAGAGAGTATTTAGTCCAATTTCTAATAAACTTCTCCATGCTCACACAGTAATTCATACTGCTGAGAAAGAGCTCTGATCATGGGATAAGATAAGTGGAGAAAAGGCTACAGATATTATATGAATCAGTTTTTGTTTGTTCTGCCTCATCCTCAGTACTTTCTTTTATCATATGCTGATAAGGAAAGATTGGAAAGGAAGAAGATTTGGCATAGGAAGTTGAAATTCAAATTTCAAAGCCACAGCAGTTTTAATTTGTTCACAGATGACCACTGGGTCACTATCTTTCAGAGGTGTGCATTCATGAGTGACCCCCCAGCTGCTCTTGCTGTCCAGAGACCATAGCATCTAATGCAGAAACACTGAAATCCCTGCACTTGCCAGAGGTACAGGGTGGAAATCTTTAGAGAACAAGGCAGTTTGGAAAGCACTTGGTAGCCCTCTTTCCATGAGGTATTTAAAACAGACCAATAGGAAAATTATGGTACTGTCAAATAATTTCAGATGCAGCTAGTCACCAAAAACAGCAAATGTGACCCAAGTAGTTGCTGAAGAATTTGTTCACAGTGTGCTCATTGGTAATGATGTAGGCAGCATGGTAATGAATTCTCACAATAAGGCTGTCCAGAGTCACCTTTTGGAACCAGGAGCCAAGACTTGATGAGACCAACTAACCCTCAGTAGACCTTGAGGAAGCTAGATGAGTCTGTCTGCCCAGCCCTTAATCCGGTTACATTCCAGGACAGAAGATCCAGCAGGAACAGAGGTCAAGAAAAGGAGATTTTCAAAGAGCACTCCCAAAATCTATTCATTCCCCTTGGCAATGGCCTTAGCAACAGACACTAACCTAGGATGAAGCCCCATATGGGAGTAGCTTGGGAAGAAATCTATAAAAATCATCCTGACACACATGCTGCCTAAGCCCATGTGCTGCTTGAGCCCACCTGGCTGAGCACATGTGGTGCCTGAACACATGTGTCACTGCATCTCCCCTCTTGAGATGTGCACTCTCTCTCTCTTTCACTTTCTCCCTCCTCCTTCCCCTTCCTAAAACCTCCATAATAAACCTCCATACGTACTTTTATGACTTCACTGCTCATCTACTCCTGAAAATTCTTTTTCTGAGAGGAAGACAAGAACTCTGAGGAAACCCTGGGTAAGGCCTAGGACTAACTTTCCTTTCCTGCAAAGAGCAATTCCTTTGTTCCAACCTGAGTCCGTGGCTCTTTGAGAAATCTTGGGTGGTGGGGATTAACTCCCAAACCTGGAGACCAAGCGGAATTCAGGTGTGGCTTGACGGCCACCTTGTGGGGCTGATGGGGCTCAGGCCCACGTCATGCAGGGGTTCATTGCAAACTCTATCAGTTCTTAGCCTGCCCAGTGGGGCAGGGCAGCAGAGGGCAGAGGCAGCAGATGGACAGGTGGCTGGGGGAGAAAGTGACCACCTCTCTCCCCTTCCCACCTTACATAAGCCACCTATGGGGCCCCTACATCAGTAACAGAGTTTGGTAGATGCGGGAATCAAATGAATAAAAAAGGGTGGCCCTGTGCCTCTTACCTTGTGCTCTAATATTAATACTAACTTCACACCAGTTCCAATGGCCAGAAAAATACTTTGATCAATTCTGGCCTTAAGTACTAAGTAGCTTCTTAAGGTGGTAAGCTCACCATCTTCTAGAAGTATATGATCAATAAATAATCATTGAATGACTAATTTGCCACATCAGTACATATTTCATACATTCCCCATAAATATGGATTCTCTATCTTAGAAAACTGTGGTGCATGAAGACAAAGAAAAGCATTCTTTCTGTGCAGAAGAAGGTTAAATTTATAAATCTTAAGGGTTTAGAGATGTCTCATGGTTAAGAAGATAATACTTTCACCTTTAGAGAGATTTTGTGTTCAACTCACAGCTGTCAGATGAAAATATTGATTTAAGCTTACAGACCTACTATAAAATATAAAATAGTAGCATCTACTTTGTCTAGACAAAACTCAAAACCATCACTATTTTGGAAGTAAAATCTTAAAGTCAGATACTTAACTCAGTTGATTAAGTTAATACAAGTAGGTTTAAAATTATCCAGCTACATTTGCCTGTTTTCACTCCCTTGATAGTTTTTATTGGGAGCTTTGAGCTCAGAGTGGTCCCCAACAGATATTAGGGTTCAGTAGGGTCCCATGGCATGTTAGGGGCCTACGACTCCCCTACCAATGGACAAGGAACAGAGTCACAGGCTCCTTGATAGTCCAAGGCTCTACCACTTTACTCAGGTCAAGTTTGCTCTTCAAATCCTTCCAAAAAGGTTGGGGGGTTGGGAGTTGCAAGAGGTGATAGACCTTAAGCCGAAAACAATGAGAGGGTGTAAAAGCCCTTCCTTCCTTGGGGAATCTACCAGGGAACCTCCGCAGAGGTAGAATCCTTCCCAGGGCTATAGACCTGTGAAGGACAGAGGAAGAAACTCAGCTAAGGGCATATTGTTTTCTCCTTTCTTTGGTTGGTATAACATTTACTTCTTAATAATATTTCTAATCATTTTGTATAAACACAGTAAGAGATACAGACATTTAACTACACCTGAGATTAAACTTAAGAGTGGCTTTTCTTGGGGATATCTTAGTATATATTTCAGAATACAGTCCTCAGGATAATTTAGTTTTATCCTAACCTCAACCTGCGGTAAATTAGTTGCTTATCTTTGGGTCAGGACAAAGTTTGTTGCATCACTATGCCCTTAGCTTATTATACTATCTGTGACTCAGTCTGTCCCATGTGGAGGCCAGGGTATCTTGCTCATGCTTTTCCCTGGGTGCATCCGAGTCCCACGATAGAATCCTTCTTTGGAATTTAAGGAATTAGAATCAATCTAAAGCCAACAGAGATTTAAGTTAAGAAATATTATGGATATCCAGGAGGGAAACATTTCATGGCTAATTAACTTCTATATCACAAATGCATAGCCTTAACAGTCCTCCTGTGTCTATACTAAAGGCCTTTGTAAAGTATTTGTAAAAAGTGATAGATCTTCTGTATTAGTAACTTTAATTGGATATAATTTAACTATAATATTTTACAGTTTAATTTTTAATCATGGCTATATTTAAAAAGTACTAGGAAATCCTAAAAAATTTGGCAACAGGTACTTGTGGGATAACTGAAGCTATTCCTACACATAACTACTTGTCTTGGTCCTCATACTGTGGAACTATGGTCTTTTACTAAATAATAAATATTTACTGTGAAGAATGGGGAGATACAGTCTTATGTTCTTGGGCACTCAGGTTGTTTCCATGTTCTGGATATTGTGAATAGTGCTGCTATGAACATATAAGTGTAGATGGTGTTTCTGCTGTGTGTTTTTGGCCTCCCATGGTATATTCCCAGGAGTAGTATTGCTGGGTCAAATTGTTGCTGAATTTCTAGTTTTTGGAGGAATGCCCATATTGTTTTCCAAAAAGGCTGTAGTAGTCAACATTCCCGACAACAATGGATGAGAGTCCTTTTCTCCCTAATCCCTGCCACCTCTTGTTCTTGCTCTTTTGAATGTGTACCAGTCTTTGTGATGTGAGATGATATCTCATTGTTATTTTGATTTGCATCTCCCTGATGATTAGTGATCATGTGTCAGGGAGCCACTGGGGTCCCCAACAGTATTAGGACAGAAGTTCTCTTTTACCCCCAGGCCGCCTGGGGAATGAATGAAAACTCACGAGTCCAGCGCAGTTCCGAAAAAGGCTTTTAATAGTACAAAAGCTCTACCACTGCAATCCAATAATAAAAGAACTCTAGCTCTGGTCAGAATTTAGACCATACAAGAGAGTCCAAGTCTCCCACCAAAGGAGAGGATCTCACCAAAGAGGAGTCCTACCCAAAAGAAGGGGAAGAAAAGAGGGGTGAGTGCCTCAAGTCAGTCCCCTTATATATGCCAAAGTAATCCTATCTGTGCACAGGGAGGATCCTGTCAACAAAGAACCTTAAACAGAATGTAGAAGGGTGATGCCACACCCTATTACAGGTATAAACAAAGGAGTATGCCAAGGACTAATCCCTTCTTCTGCGATTATCTCTTATGCAAAACACTGGAGACAGGGGGCTGATATAACATAACACATCTTAATTTCATGGGCTTCATGTAATCTAGATGGTACCCACAATTACCTTTTTATTTATTATCTGCACCAGGGTGATTCTGAGTATCTTGTTCTCCATATCCTGAAAGGGTCACACTCACCTGCTTGAGAGCAAACTAGTATGATCCTTCCTATAATCTTCCTATAGTCTCAACGTAGCCAGGGTGGTAGTCTCCTGGTAAATTGTAACTGTCCCACGCTGGGTGCAGTGGGTATAAAAAGGAGCTGTGCCCAATCTAGAAAATATAGAAGTCATAGTAGATGTATAACAAATCAGAAGTTATTCAGGGGCGGGAGCGATGGCCCAGCGGGTAGGGTGTTTGCCTTGCACACGGCCGGCCTGTGCCGGCCAGGGTTCGATCCCCCTGCATCCCATATGGTCCCCGAGCACAGCCAGGAGTGATTCATGAGTGCAGAACCAGGAGTAACCCCCTGAGCTCGCCGGGTGTGAGCCAAAAAGGAAAAAAAAAGAAGTTATTCAGAGTCAAGGTGACTTTTATAACTGCCGCACTCTCTATCAGTGTTTACATAGAAGAGAGATCTCATTAGAATGAACCTTGGCTTAAGAACATGTAAGTAGATTAAGCTGTGAGTGGGTAAAATAGCAAAGCTCCCAAATTAGCTAAGCCTGTCATCCAACAATGATCAACTACACAACATAATACTCTGAAGTTGTTAGGAAAAACAAAGTAATGAAATTTGCCTATAAATGGATGGACATGGAGAGAATAATGCTGAGTGAAATTAGCCAGAGAGAAAAGGACATTTATAGAATGACTGCATTTATTTGCGGGACATAGAAAGTATAGTATGAAACCAATATCCAAGGCCAGGTAAAACATGGATCAGGAGGTCTTGTCAGTGGGTGGAATCTACTGCAAGTGTGTGGGAGTGAGAGGTTAGGTAAGACAGAGAAAGGAACAGTGTACTAATAATTGTTGGAAATGTAATACCAGCGTAGAACTGATCATTGAATGTAGGGAAAGGGATATTCATGATAACTTATAAATGTTTGTATTGCAAGTCACAATGTGTAAGAGGAGAGGGAGAGAGAGAGAGAGAGAGAGAGAGAGAGAGAGAGAGAGAGAGAGAGAGAGAGAGAGAGAGAGAGAGAGAGGAGACATGGGGGAGGGGGGGGGGAATCGGAGACATTGGTGATGGGAAATGGGCACTGGTGGAGGGCTGGGTGCTTGAACTCTGTATGACTGAAACGCAAACATGAACATCCTTTTTTTTTTGGCTTTTGGGGTCACACACGGCAATGCTCAGGGGTTTCTCCTGGCTCTCCACTCAGGAATTACTACTGGCGGTGCTCGGGGGACCATATGGGATGCCGGGAATTGAACCTGGGTTGGCATGGGCCGGCCGCGTGCAAGGCAAACGCCCTACCCGCTGGGCTATCGCTCCAGCCCTTTTTTAAAGTTTTTTTTTTTTGGGGGGGGGGGTCACACCCGGCGATGCTCAGGTGTTTCTCCCGCTCTGCGCTCAGGAATTACTCCTGGCGGTGCTTGTGGGACCATATGGGATGCCGGGGATAGAACCCGGACCGGCACAGGCCAGCCGACATGCAAGGCAAACGCCCTACCCACTGGGCTATCGCCCATCTTTGCAATTGTATGTCTCACGGTAGTATAATAAAGAATTTAAAAAGATAAAAAATACAAATGTGGAGATGGTATGAGGTGAGAGCTTTATAAGAGGAACCACAAGCCTGCCATAACTCTGCTGTGTGAAACCTTTGTGGCCCCTGAGAATTTATGGAGTAGACCTGTTGGCCCTTGGTATTAAAGAGGTTGAGGAGGACCATGTTCTATCATTAAATACCTGGGTCACTGTCCAAGTGCTACTGGGAATGGCTTCCCTGAGCACTGCTTGGGAACCCCCCACCCCACCCCACTATATTGTTATTATGCATTCCTTCTCTGAATACAGCATCTTCTATTTCTAGGTCATAGGGACTATTTATATCTCTTGCATTTACTCAGGTAGAAATATTATATAATGGTGTGCTACTGTGCATTTCTATTCAACTTTACATTGTCAGCTTTGTCAAGGACATTTACAACAGAATTGGCATACACTGAAAGTTTGTCTTTCTTTCCTTCCTGGTAGAATAGCTATTAAAATGTTTGTAAGGACACCATTTCTTAATTTCCCAAGATGGTTTTAAGTGATCTGTCACATTTTCCCGTTAATATATTTTCTTCAAATACATTAACCAAAACTTTATATCAAAACAGGATGAATGCAAAAGCTATATGAAACTCAAACTGAGTAGCAGATATTAAAATGATTTTCGTAGAATTGTAAAACCCTGGGGCCAGAGCAATAATACAGTGAGTAGGGCTCTTGCCTTATATGCGCCAACCCAAGTTCAATCCCTGGCATCTCATAAGAGTGATTCCTGAGTGCGAGCCAAGAGTAACTCCTGAACACCACTAGGTGTGGCCCAGAAACAAAGTAATATAAAACAGCATATTTTTCACTAATTTTCTTTTCTTCATAAAAAATTGCAATTAATTAAAATGCTCTGTCAACGTGCACAATTTACTCGAGGTGTTGCAGGTGTGGCTGCGATGCCCAGCTGTGTTGGCAGGTGGCCCGGAGACAACTTGTCTACACTCAGGTCTCTGTGTAGACTGGGCCCCCTGGGATGAACCCAGAACCACGGCAGAGCCTGGCAAGCTACCCGTGGTGTACTCAATATGCCAAAAACAGTAATAATAATGGACCTCATTCCCAATGAATGGAGATGTTATTGGCGCCTACTTGAGCAAATCGATGAACAACGGAAAGACAACTGATACAAGTGAAGTTAAAATGCAAGCCTGTTATTTCTGTTTAAAGTAAATTAAGATATATTTCTATTCTGTTTTTATTTCTAATATAAATATTGACAGATATAATTCACAAACACAAGATACTTTAAAGTCCTAAATAAATACTTAGAATGAGAGGGAGTCTGCCATTAATAATTAGAGCATTATTGCTTCAATTGAGCTGTAATTACATACAGCTGTTATCTAAACCATTGTCCATGAAGCACTGTTTGGCAACAGGTATAGGTGCAGACAGTTAGAAACCTCTGATCTGCCATCTTGGTTATATATATGTGCTGCCCCATGCGCCAGTAAGGAGAACATTCTTCAGAAGGTTGAAGAATGCCATTTTCACTTTGTTCAATCCAATTAGAAAAGCAGGTTTATATTCCTAGGCCTCTGAAATTTCTGAAATTAATTTCCCAAATAAATTTAAGCCCTCTTCAAATCTGCTTTCCATCTAGATAAGAAGAGCTCAGTAATATGGTGTTAGTTCTTAGATTTTGTATCTGTAAAAATTATAAATGAGCATTGTTCTCAGTTTTAGAACAACAAAAAAAAGGTGCTTTTTGCTTTGTCATCTTTTTTCATCTAGCCAGTTCTGTTTTATATTAATTTAACTTAATTTTACTTAAGCTCTTGCCTCCCTCCAAAAAAATTAATGTTAGGCTACTCACTATAATAACAGAATTACTACTTCCAGTTATGAAAATTTCTGATCAGTTTTGGCCAAATCAACATGTCATGAAGCATATACAAAAACACAGTGTGAGCAAAAACCGCCACTGTCGTGTGTTAAGTCTATCCATCCAGGGGAAGAAACGGAATGCCGAAAGCAGGCGCTGCGGGCAGAATTTAATAAAACCAACTATTGCTCAGACCCTTCTTGGCAACCCCCTAAGCAGCACCCTGAGATGGAAAGACATGTGCCACCCTAGCGTGCTCGCTTTTCTGTGCAAACAGCACAAATTAGCATCTGCTTGGCTTTCTTGAGGATGTGTGGATTATCAGTATTAATTCCAGGCTAGTCCGAATCTCCTTTGTCTCTGAAAACACTGCGGCAACATGTAAATGTTGTCGGAAAAGCGGAAGCCCTGGCTGAGTGCGCCCAGGCTACCGCCTTCACTTGCATGTCACATCTGCGCCTCCTTCCCCGCGTGCACCCGGAGCAGAGCCGCTAGTGCAATTGCTTCTCAGTCCTCGAGGAATTAAATTTCCACATCCCCTCCCACATCGGGAGGAGTCAGGAGGAAAAAAAGAAAGAAAACAACAACAAAGCCCCGCCTGGCGTTTTGAAGCACGCGAGAGGGAGAGACTCGGGGCACTGCTGGCCGACCGCGGTTCATCGCGTCGCCTCCCGGCCCCACTCTTGGGCCCACCGAGGAATCGGGGCTCGGTTACCGCAGCCCCCAGCACCGTGCTTTCAGAAGGCGGGTGTCTCAGCACTGAGCGGGAGGGGACATGGGGAGGAGGATGGACCCCTGTACCCCTGGGAGCCGAGTGTGCGCAGGCGCGGCGGCGAGGCCAGGGACTGGACCCTTGTGCGGGAGCGAAGCGACTGCCCGTCTTCATTGCAGTCTCCAGAAGGTCACCTCCTCGCCGCCCCTCCTCTGCGCCGCACGTGCAGTTGCCATCGCCATGGCAACGTCCCTCTCTACCCCTCTTTCATTATTGAACAGCTGAGACAGGAGCGTCCCTGAACTTGTTACAGCACCCGTTAATGCGGTCCTCCGAGGGCTTAGTTTCCTAACTATTGTTCTGTGCGCAACTGGCTGCTTCCTGAAGCTGGAAAAACCTCCTTGGCTGTTTTTAAATGTGTTTCCCTGGACTGCTGCACCAAGCAGTGCAGAGAAGCGAATTTTTCTCCTCCTAGGGACTGCGGCAAATAAACTGGAAAGATGGAGATTCAACGTCAACCCCATTTTACTAATACTAACCCTGGAAACACTTTACCTGAAGGCTCAGTTTAAGCAGATAGAAGTAATAATAACGATAGAATATGGCCTCTCCCCTCACCCCCTCCAGCCTACAATTTATGTCGGGAGGTGATCTGTCTTGCTGTGGTTTTTAAGGAATCCCAAATTAAAAGCATTGGGGGATATTAAATAAAATTATCCCCTTTTAACTTTTAGTAATGAAAGTAGTATCTCAAAGACAAATATTGTGAATGCTCATTAGTAATCACAGATGAACGGAATTTAGATAGCCCTGGTACACTACTTTGGAAGAGTTTTGTTTGTTTTTAATAGCCAGCTTTGAGAAGGGTGTGGCAAAACCCTCACAAATGGCTGGCAAGTTAATAAATTGCTACAATCTTCCTGGAGGTAATTTTCTTTGAGAAATAATTGTAGATTTGAACAAAATATAGCTACAAGATGCTCACAGCAGCAGTGTTTATAACCTTTATTTTCTAGTTAGATGTACAAAACCGGATCAGATAAGAGAATCAATACAAGGAGATATGGGGGCTCCTGTAAAAGTGGAATGAAAGAATATGTAATTCCTGGACAGAAATATTTAATGATTCTTACTTAAACCAGATATTAAGTAGTGATTGACTTAATCCTACTGAATTTAAATGTATTTAAACAGAGATGTGCTCAGGGTTATGCCTGGTGGGAATACACACTTTTCCCTCCCCCTCTTCTTTATTACTCTTTGTTTTGGGACTGGAAATCAATATTTAATAGGACAATAAAAATGCCAAGCATGTGTTTTCATCATATCAACATGCCCAATGTCTTTTATAAGCAAGTTTACATATTTATTATGTAATTATAATGTATTTGCTCATAGATTAAAATCTAATTCTCACTGGCTACTTTGATGATTTCAACACTGGAAAGAACCTGGAACATAGCTCATCTTATTTCACCCTCAAGTACTTGCATTTGGTTTGAAAAAGAAAGCCTTTCTTTCTTTCTTTCTTTCTTTCTTTCTTTCTTTCTTTCTTTCTTTCTTTCTTTCTTTTCTTTCTTTCTTTCTTTCTTTCTTTCTTTTTCTCTTTTCTTTCTTTCTTTCTTTCTTTCTTTCTTTCTTTCTTTCTTTCTTTCTTTCTTTCTTTCTTTCTTTCTTTCTTTCTTTCTTTCTTTCTTTCTTTCTTTCTTTCTTTCTTTCTTTCTTTCTTTCTTTCTTTCTTTCTTTCTTTCTTTCTTTCTTTCTTTCCTTTCTTTCTTTCTTTCTTTCTTTCATCTTTCTTTCCTTCTTTCCTTCCTTCTTTCCCTTCCTTCCTTTCTTCCTTCCTTCCTTCCTTCCTTCTTTCTTTAATTTTTTCTTTCTTTCCTTCTTTCCTTCTTTCCTTCCTTCCTTCCTTCCTTCCTTCCTTCCTTCCTTCTTTCTTTCTTTCTTCTTCTTTCTTTCTTTCTTTCTTTCTTTCTTTCTTTCTTTCTTTCTTTCTTTCTTTCATCTTTCTTTCCTTCTTTCCTTCCTTTTTTCCTTCCTTCTTTCCTTCCTTCCTTTCTTCTTCCTTTCTTCCTTCCTTTCTTTTTTTTTTCTTTCCTTCCTTCCTTCCTTCCTTCCTTCCTTTCCTTCCTTCCTTCCTTCCTTCCTTCCTTCCTTCCTTCCTTCCTTCCTTCCTTCCTTCCTTCCTTCTTTCTTTCTTTCTTTCCTTCCTTCTTTCTTTCTTTTCTTTCTTTCTTTCTTTCTTTCTTTCTTTCTCTTCCTTCTTTCTTTCTTTTTTCTTTCTTTCTTCTTTACATGTATTTATTTATTGACAATTGCAAAAATGTTCATGTTTGGATTTCAAGCCATACAGTGTTCCAGCACCCATCCCGTAACCAGTGCCCATTTCCCACCACCAATGTCCCCGCTGCCCTCCCTCCTCCCCCCTACCTGCCTCCGTGGCAGGTTCTCCATCACTTTTCTCTCTTTCTCTTTCTCTCTCTCTCTTTCTCTCGTCCCTCTCTTACATGTTGTGGATTGTAATAGACTTTCAACAATTATTTGGTCCACTGTTCCTTTCTCTGTCTTACCTAACTTCTGATCCTACACATTTGTGGTAGTTTCCACCAGAAAGCATTTCCTTTCATTCTTTACATACTACCAAAGTAAACCAAAATAAGTTTCCAGTGAACAAATAATTATATTAAGGAACACTCAACATTTCAATGTCACAAAACTTCCTTAAGGAGTAAGACGTCCATTTTGTTCTTGTTTTCTAGTTACAGAATTACAAATTGAAAAGCTGTTGTTTAAAGTGGAAATCTGCGTGTGATGCTCAAAGCCTGGTGCCCCTGCCCAAATGTCTTTCAAGTGAAATCCTTTAAACCCCCTCTCTGTGATCTGTGTACCCCAGCCCTGAAGCAGCCGAAAATGGCCTTTCGTCTCATTCACTTATCAGTACTTGATCTTCAAGAAAACTGCTCTCTTCCTACCCTGCTGAGTGAACCTGGCTATTGTCAAGTGGATTGTGAGACGCTCTATACACTGCACTCAAGACACCTCACTTCTGAGTCAGGTTCAAGAACCCAAACCTGACAGAAGCTAGGAAATTGGGTCTTTTCAAGATTTAAGAACTGCTTTCTAAGTTTTCTTTAGCAACTTTATCTTTCATGCACAAAGACCTACATATACTAATGTTTTCTTTTATACTACTTATACCAGAAAAAAATTTAGAAGCTGCATAAATGTCCAAGAACTAGAGAAATTATGTGACACTTGCATTATAAACATCTATTAAAGGGGAAAATAGAATGAATATTCAATGACTCTCAAAGTGCTCAATACATAGTATTAAGTGGAAGGAAATGTATGTTAAATATCTATTGTACTATGTGATGTCATTTTAATAAAATACTTCATATATTACAACAATAGCTACACTGTATACATAACTGAAACTTTAAGCTGTAAAACTATGTATGGGTTTTCAGTTATTTCCATCTTTATATCTTGGTTAAATTCATTAAAATATAAGCTATTAATGCTAAGTAATAATTAACCAAATATTAAGATAATATATTTTTATTAGCATTCATGAAGTGACAATGTCACTTGTCACTTGTCTTCTCATTGTTCATCGAATTGCTCGAGCGGGCCGCAGTAATGTCTCCATTCATTGGGAATGAGGTCCATTATTGTTACTGTTTTTGGCATATCGAATACACCACGGGTAGCTTGCTAGGCTCTGCTGTGGCTCTGGGTTCATCCCAGGGGACCCAGTCTTTTTCTATGTCAGACCATCAACCATGCACCATCCAGGGCCCACGGGGCAGAACCCTGTGTGTAGACAAACCTTTCTCCTGTCTGCTACCTGTCTATCCATCCCGGTACCACAGCCACACCTGCAACACCTTGCCTGTGGTAGAACACCTTAGACATAATGAATTTGGGATTACTCACTTTGTATGCACCTAGAAACATTTTCAAAGCATTAATTTTATTAACTGAACAATTATAGGATGATACACCACCTGGGCCACATTACACACTTTATATAGCCGCTAATTTCAACTAAAATTATTCAGTCTTTCCTACTATTTGTTAAACTAGACAAGATACCAGTGACTTGAGAACATAAGTTTACAACACTAAATTGATTAAACCAAGGGCTGGCTCTCCAGTACAAGAATTAAGGCTTATCTCTTGCACTCAACCTACCCCAGGAATCATATGTTCCCTGATCATAGCTGGGTGCATCATTGGAGGCCTCAGGAACTACCAGAGTTTTCTAGGCATTCACTGGTACCAAGATGAAAGTAGTATCTCAACCTCTTGTCTTTGCACTGAATTACCAGCCAGTTAGACGAAGAATTACTTAGCGTAGTGATGAGACCCTAATCACTTGCTAGTCACATTGTCCCTTCCCTGACCTGCCCTCAGAAAGAAAAACAAAAAGCAAACCATCAAGCTAATGGTTTATCCAGACCTTAAATAAGCTCATGCTCTGTAATCTGGTTTGAATTTGTGCAAACCCTCCTTTGTTAGTTAATGAATGCTTCATAACATGACTCTCTTTGGCAATCCATAATGGCTGCTCACTCAGCATGTATGACCAAACTTCTCAGATATTCACCAATGACCGGAACCTCAAGTCCCTCATAATATGCTGAAGTTACAGTGTTGCTACACAAAATGGAGACTTATCAAATACTGGACAGTGTTCTAACTCGCCCAGAAAACCTATGGAATATTATTTTGCCTTAGTAATATTCTTCTACACTACGGATAAAAAAGTGAGACAAAGATATGTGGATCTCATCAACTGTGGTTCCCATCATTAGTAATAAGATTAGGGGTATGAACCTACGAAACCTAGCTTAGTTCTTAATTGCTATAGCACCAACTACATATGCAGTTCGCCACATATCGTTACCATCAGTGATTCTGTATCTTAACCTCAATTAGGCCGCTGTATACAACTTCCTTAGCCAAGCTCTGATTCTTCTTTAAAAACACAGATGTAATATATCTCGCTAGAGGTGTAGAGCTAGATAGAGATACAGTAAAATATGACTTCTTTGGAAAGTCCACTCAATCACAGCCCTTTTTCTTTGCTTAAAAAGTTTTCTTCAATCACTGTAGTTAGGCATCATAATTTTTCTCTATGCTAGCATACTTTCCTCAGTTATGGTATTTCATCACATTGCTGTGAGGCATATTTATTTATCTGTTTATACCATTAATCTCTGGGTCTTCAAAGTCAGGGCTCAAATTTCTGTTAATAATTCTAAGTCCCATGCTGCAAAGTATCTGGCATGCGAATGGTTTATATTAATTAATTAAGTTATAACTGATTTAAAAGAAAACCATAGAATTCTGTTTTCCCAGTAATAGTTAAGATTTTCCTGCCATGGAAGTTACTGTCCTTCCATGAAAATAAGTGCTATGTAGATGAACTCTGGACCAGAAGGTGCCAGCATAATGCCCCTTTTATTTCCAAATTATCTTCTTTGTCTTAATGGAATTTGATTAAATATGTTTTCTTCCTTCCAGAGGAAAGCGAAAATGTTAGGAGAGCATGTTAAGATATAATCAGCAAAGAGTGACTGGAGAGATAGTATGTCAGGTTGACTGGCACTAGCCTTGCATGGACTAACCTGGGTTCAATTCCTAGCACCCCCTATGGTCCCCTAAACCTGCCAGGAGTAATTCCTGAGTACAGGGTCAGGAGTAAACCCTGGTGTGGCCCAAAAAACAAACAAATAGAGATATTAGCAGGTATAAAACTTTACAGTTTGCTAGATGAAGGAATGAGGGGTGGACACAGTGAGGAATAAGAGGACAGTTTTCTTTGAAAGAACAAAGGACTCAGCAAACCTTAATTAAGCAACTGGAAATATCACCAGTTCTGTTCAATATTCAATAGTTGCCATTTCTCATTTCTGTACCTCAGATTTAACAAAGCAGGCCAGAAATCATAGCTTGTCCCTATCAATGACTTTAAATAGTAAAAGTTTATCCTGGCTGGCTTAAATCAAAGAACTCATGGGATTGATTATAGTAATAAAACTAATATTTATGTTTTAAAATCTATGCACAATGAATATTTGACATAAAGACATTTTAAAAATTTGAATAGGTCTATTTGCTTTATCTTGCTATTGTGCTTGCATTTTTATTAAAATATCTCAAATATCATTTGGACAAACCTGGGAATAAATAAATCTGTAAGATGAAAGCAAACATACCATTGATTTGCTTTGAGGATATGATTTGAACTTTGCTTTGGACTTTTAGATTTATTTGGGCCACGTTTCTCAAGGAATATAGTTTATCCTCACAGAGAGCAAATCAAACACTTAGAAAGAAAGGGTCAAGGGAGCAAACTTTGGGAGGGAACTATGGAAGGGGACTTGGTAACATTGGTGGAGGGAAGTTGACATCTCTCCATCCCATGATGGTTGGCTTTGGGTTCAGTGCTACAAGATTGAATACCTAAAACTAAACATCAATAACTTTGTAAATCATGGTGCTTTAATAATTTTTAAAGGTCCCAAACCCCAGCCATATCCGGTATCTATTTGTAGGAACATTGAACTAATTTCACCAAAAATATTTTCTGCATTCTAATTACACAAACTGAGGTAATGCTTTTAAAAGATTCATTTGGCTCTCAGAAATATTTTATTTTGTTGTCTAATAGTGCTGAATTTTTAACTAAGGGTTCTTCTTGGAAGATTTGTAAAGTTTCCATAGATATCTAGTGACTCCTTGTGGAGTTTTTCTCTCTATATGTAACAATTCACCAGTTTAGAAAGCACAGAACCTTGGAATTAAAGGGGCCATAGTATTTAATGACAACTTCCATCCAGCTGGCAATCTATTTTGAAATAAACATAAGAGAGATTGCTAAGCATTGATGCTAAGAAGGTGTGCTTTAAATTATTCCTATTTCCTCTCCTTCTAAGAGTGAAGTAATTCTAAAAATCATGTGTTAGTTTTCCTGGAATTTTACCACAGAGGTAACTAGCAGGGTTTGGAATGAAAGAAAAAGGAAGAGGAGGGGTGAATTTTATAAACCAATTGTGTTTTCATAGGGAATATCAAGAGAGTTGGTCTCACTTGAAGCCTAAATAATAATCAATATTAAAATATAATAGACTGCCCAATAGAAACAGCACTATAACCCTCCCCTCCCAATCTATGCAGACTTATCGGGCACTGGTGGAGGAGGGATGGGTGCTGGAACACTGTAAGACGTAACCCAAATATGAACATCTTTGTAATTGTATATCTCATGGTGGTATAATAAAAATATTAAATAAAAAATAAAATAAAATTCCAATGTGACTTAATTTTTTAATTAAAATGCAACAATTTCAGCAGTAGGCATTTATCATTAAATCTGTATGCCTAGTCTTTGTCAGAACATTATTCCACTTTGTTGGGGATTGCCGCCAGTGTCCCCGACTGTGCCGGGAAGCGAGTTCCCTTCTACCTCCAAAGCACCCAGGGAATGGATGAAGACTCAGGAATCCAAGCGTATTAAAGGCTTTACTTATCACAGGTTCAGGCATACAAGTCAGCAATAGGAGAAACCCTGTTCTTAGGATTCCCAGCTAGAACCCCAGACATATGTAGGTGAAGATGGCGGCCACCACGTTTTAAGGCCCTGTAAAAAAGGAGAAAAAGACAAGACTCCCAAGAAAGGGTGCAAGTTCACAAAGAGAGATCCCGCAGAGAGAGAGAGAGAGAGAGAGAGAGAGAGAGAGAGAGAGAGAGAGAGAGAGAGAGAGAGAGAGAAGAGGGTTTCCCAAAGACCTCCCACTATTATGGGAAGCAGCACCTCACCTAGGCTATATTATATGCTAATTGCTAATTTTTTGAGCCAAGATCTGCCTGGAAATGCATTTATAGGGCAGAGAAGGGGGTTTCTGACATGGCATGTCTCTGTACCAAAGACTAATACTAATGCCATTTAAATATTTCTCCAAGCCTTCACAAGAGTCTCGTCTACTTCACGGTAGTTTTGTATTTTAGTTGCCTTTGAGTTATCAGGGAGCCATGCTTGCTTGCTTGGAGGCAAACAGCACTTCTCTCTAGTCTAATTACTTAGAGATCCAACGTGGCCAGGCAAATATGCTGGTAAAATCTAGCTAGTCCCACGATGATTGTGGTAGCATGAGAGAATATTTATACCAGCTAGTACAGAATACATGGTCAGATAAACTGCCACATTTAGACTACCCTCTTATCTACGAAGTGATTTGCAGGGAGGCAATCCAGGGCAGATGCAGAGGCTCTTAGAGGAGTCCTGCAACAACACTTCTTTTGTGAAATAACTTTCTCCCAGGTTGTGTGTAGTCTATGTGAGATATTAACACATCTTATTCTTGAAGCCTTGGTATAAGCAGGTGTTCATCAAAGCTGATTCCAAGCTTAGTTTCATTATATCTTAGCTGATTCTAAGCTTAGTTTCATCATCTTAGGCACTTCTAGTAACTTCAAAATATAGCGTACTTTTTATTTCTTTAATGTGTGAGTATTTTGTTATTCCATGTTCATTCTTCCTGTTGATGTCACTATGATAATTGGAAATCACACTAGGTGTGCATACACTTAGATGTAGTGTTCAAATATCAGTGGAGCTCCCACCTGGGACATGATGCTTTTCAGGCATCCCACTCCCTTGAAGTCTTACACTTGTGCTCATGAGGTGTCACACTCTTTAGTTTCAGTGCATACACACACATGACTACAATGTGACTGTAAACTGGTACAGCATTAGAGACTTGAGAGAGCAGCACTGGCCTCCACAAATTGCATCAATGCCAAGATCATGTTCCACACATGCAAAGGGTGGTGCTGGGTTTGAACACAGTACCCCAAAATGCAAGATAGTGCTTAATCATCTTTCATCCTGTTTTTGAAAAGATAATCATATTCTAAAAGCAAATGATAGCGCATGCAAAATTTTTGAAATTATTAAAAACTAAGGAACCATGAATGCCAACAGGTAAGTTGTTAAATATTAAAATCAGTTCCTAGTAAAGGTTTGATCTTCTTTCACCAAAAAAAAAGTTGGCTAGTATTGTTTCCCATTGCTTGAATAATAGTAAGATCTTACTGATATAATCCTCTTGAAAAAATTCAATTTTCTATACTTGTGTATAAGTCCCAGCGGGTAGGGCGTTTGCCTTGCACGTGGCTGGCCTCTGCTGGCCTGGGTTCGATCCCCGCATCCCATATGGTCCCCTGAGTATCGCCAGGAGTAATTCCTGAGTGCAGAGCCAGGAGTAGCCCCTGAGCATTGCTGGGTGTGACCCAAAAAAGGCAAAAAAGGAAAAAAAAAAAAGCTACTCACTTTCAAATTTCTTTAACATTGAATTTATGAGGAAAATGTGCTACTACACTTTCTTATGTTATTAAAGGCTAGAAAATAGAGTGTTATTCCAAAAGGACAGACAATAGCAAGGTACCATATTGGAGAAGTTTTAAATGCTCAGATATCACAAGATTGAGGTGGTAATATATGAAAGAGAAGTGTGAAATACATTAATCCTAAGAGGAAGTGAAAATTAAATTTTCCTTTCTTTATCCTACCAAATACAACAATCCAAATTAAAAAAAAATAGCACGTTTGAGGGGCCACAGTGATAGCATAGCAAGTAAGGCATTTGCTTTGCACATGTCTGACCAGAGTTCTATCCGTGGCATCCCACATAGTCCCCTGAGCACCACCAGGAACAATTCTTGAGTACAAAGGCAAGAGTAATTCCTGATTAAGGTCTGTTTTGACCCAAAATGCCAAAAAAGAATAGCATGTTTTAAAAAAAATAATAATTAGCACACAATTAAAAACCCAAGTGATAAAATTTGCTTCATTTTATTTCAAATTCACAACAATCCTATGCTTGCAAAGAACACTTCAGTGGTTTCTGAAATGTATGCAACTATGTAAAGGAGATGAATTTTAAACTCAAGGTATCTGACTCCAAAGGTTGTGCTTTTATCTTAATGGCCTGTGGACTACTTGCTGTTTCAGTGTCCTGAGTTAAATCTCTAAATCATAAATAGATGATATTTATAAGGGTTACACAGGCACAAACACACACATGCACAGAGATATATACATAATATATATCATTGTTTTCTATAAAAATAAAATCATATTTTGTTCCCCCAATAGAGAATGAAGATTTTTTTAAATTGAAGTCCCTGTCCAGTACCTGTAATATATTTAGCACATAAGATATTTTTAATTGGTGAATTCAGCCATCAACAATTCAAACATTAGAAAACTAAAGCTTATTTTTAAAATTCTAATAAATTTAGTTTGGCATAAGATCTGATGTTCTGGTTAAAAAAGTAATCTGTTTAATATTATTTATAATACAAATGTTATCCAAAAACCATTGTCATTAAATATATTAAAATAAATATCACTTATTGATGATGCAGTCTTGAATACTATGATAATTATGGCATCAGATATTCTCAGTATTTGTCATTAGTAAGAATGTATTAACACCGTTAAATAAAGAGATCCAGGAGGTGGGTGTCAAATGCCAGAGAACATACACAGAAGTGTCGTTGTTGTTCAAAACGTTGATCCAAACGTCTTTCAATATATACATATATATGGAAGGCATATTTTGAAAAAAATGTCGTATGGCTCACATGGACATTTTTACATAGCTTAGCGTCCCCAACTGTTCCCTTCCCTGTGCACTGACTTTGACAAGTATGTCAGCAGTACTAAATCTCTTCAAGGAAAAAGTCCATGCTTAAAGAGTAGATCAAAGACTTTCTTCTTAGATATTCCAGATTTCCGTCTGTTTTTTTTTTTTCCTTTGGGGCAATAAGGGTGAACCACATCCATTAGTGCTTGGGAGCTGTTCCTGACTTTGTGCTCAGGAGTGACACCTGGTGGTGCCCAGGTAGTCAAACCAGGGTCTGTGGGATGCTAGGCAAGTATTTTCTCCACTGTATTATCTCTATGACCTCCTTCTATTTTTATCATCAAAGACTCAGCTTTTAGTTTGGTATCCTGACATACTAAGATATTTCATCCCTTCTCAGTTTTACTTTTTAGACTCTTCCTGACATGACTTTTGAATGATCAGGACGGGTAGTTCCCCTTTAACTTTTAGCTTTCCTGTGCCTATGGTGGGAACCCCAGTGCATCTTCCAGGAAACTTCCCTTTGCCTGTCCAACCTTCAGCTTCCTTCAGGGAGAACGGAAGGGTAGAGGGACTAGATAAAGTTTGACCCTTTTTTTCCTCCTCTTTGCAATTACAAATGCATAATCAGTCTTTTACCATAGGATCCCCATTGGATTTAATAAGACATGAATGGCAGACTTTCAGTAATTTGCATAAGACTATGTTCTTCAGATTTCCTTAATTCTAACCTTTAATGTGAACAATTTTGTATGTACCCAAACAAAATGATTATATATGTGTCTTATTATCCTTTTTTTCTTTTTTGGGTCACACTCGGCAATGCTCAGGGGGTTACTCTTGGCTCTGCACTCAGGAAGTACTCCTGGTGGTGCTCGGGGGACCATATGGGATGCCAGGTATTGAACCCAGTTGGATCGCATGCAAAGCGAAGGCTATCACTTTGAGCTATCACTTTCGGCTGTGTCTTATCCTGGCCACAAAACTCATCATAATAACAACTATTTCCTAGATAAGTAAATACCTAGATTAACTTGTATAATTTGTATATACTAAAATGACTGTTTGTCCAGTTTTATTTGAAAGAACACCCGTCTTCATGGAATTTTATCATGTTGTGTGATCATTATACCATTAAATATATTCATATATTAAATTGTGTTGTGTGAACTAGACATACATTTAGAGGAAAATAGCACTAAATATTGGCTTTAAAATCATAATTATGGGTGTTTCAAGGTTGGGGGCCCCAAAGGGTTATAACAAAGAGGAATTTCCATTTTTCAATTTCCCACATACTTTTACTTGATCGCTTGCACTTGAATCCCGTTATTCATTGATTTGCTCCAGCGGGTGCCAGTAACATTTCCATTGGACCCTATCACGTGCCAATGTAGCCCAATGGCATCTGGTTGATTCAGGAATATGAAGAGCCTCAAACCGTTCCTTCAGGGTCTTGACAAGGAAGTCTGACCATCTTGTAGGTGGGCGGCCAGGTGATCTTTAGACATCCCATGGGATCCAGTCGGTAAGGGCTCTAGGCCAGCGGTTGTCTCCAAATCGCATTACATTCCAGCCCATCTGATTTTCAATGCCTTGGCAAACGAGACAGCGTCCCTGATTCTGGAATAGCGACGGAGGTCAGAACTCTGGATTCCTTCTCTCACTTGAGTGAGGCGTGATATTCCAAGCATAGCTCTTTCGATTCCTCTCTGGGAGACCCGAATAGCATTCTCATCCTGCTTTTCGTAGGGCCCAGGTCTCTGAGGCATATGTTAATGCAAGGAGAATGGTGGAGTCGAAGAGATGTGCCCGAGCCAGAGGTTCTTTGTCCTTTTAGCTATTTCTTCGATGCCTTTGAAGGCATTCCATGCCGCTCTCTTCCTCCTCTGCGCAGCTCAGGTTTTAGGTCGTTCATCATTTTGACTTCTTGACCTAGGTACACATAACTGCTGCATTCAGAGATGTCTGTTCCATTGAGAGTGAATGGGACCTCTGGAACTAGTTCATTCTTCATAAACATAGTTTTCTTTAGATTCAGCTGTAGACCTATCTTTCCACATTCTCGGTTGAAGTCAGCCAGCATTTGTGCCTCTTGACTAATATTTGGTGTTATTAGAACAATGTCATCAGCGAAGCGGAGGTGGTGTAGTTGCCCACCATCTATCTTCACTCCCATTCCTTCCCATTCTAATTGTCGCATGATGTTCTCGAGGGTGGCACTGAAGAGTTTTGGTGAGATACTATCACCCTGCCTAACCCCTCTTTTTTTTTTTAGTTAAACATTTTATAATACCACCATGAGAACCCCTCTTTTGACATCAATGATCACTTCCTTGTACAATGGTAAGATCCTGGTGGTGAATCCGTAATACAGCTCATGAAGGATCTTGATGTATTGGGTTTGAACACCCTGTTTGGCTAGGGCTTCGATGACTGCTTCAGTCTCCACAGAATCAAAGGCTTTCTTTAAATCAATGAACGTGAGACAGAGCGGCATCTTGCACTCCCTACAAACCTCAATGAGCTTGGTTACCGTGTGGATATGGTCGATTGTGCTGAATCCTTTCCGGAAGCCAGCTTGCTCGCATGGTTGTCCTTAATCTAGTGTTCTGCCAATCCTGTTCAGGATGACTCATGTAAACAGCTTGTAGATGAGGAACAACAGGCAGATGGGGCGGTAGTTGCCGATGTCGTGAATGTCTCCCTTCTTGAACAGTAGAACTGTCCTGCTGGTTTTCCATTGGGAGGGTACCTTGCATTTGGACAGGTAGCGTGTGAAGAGCCGAGCTAGTGTATTGATGAGTACCGGCGGCAGATTCTTCAGGTGTTCGGGTCTGACTTTGTCTGGGACTGGTGCTGTTCCCTTCTTTACCGACAAAATGGCATGTCGGAAAAAAATGTTGAGATTATATAAAAATCAATAAATGTACATTAAAGAGATTTTTTTTAAATTTGAGTCAATGCTTACCTCAGAAATCATTGTTTTTTTTCTTCCAGCTTGGCTCAAAGATCAACTATTTTCTCAAGCCAGCATAGTTTTAAAGGCACTGTGTTGACAGCCTAAAATAAATCTGTAAATCTACTATTCTAGTTCAAAATAAACAGAAGTGAAAAAGAAAATACTTTATTCAGACAGGAATCTAGGTACAAATACTTGCAAAAGAATGAGTCCGATTTTTCACAAACATATAGAATATACATTTGCTCATTTTAAATACTTTTAAATATTCACAAAACATCACTGTGCATTCATTTATGGATTTAATATCTAATTTAAAACATATTTCATAGGAGTGATGTTAGATATGGTAAAGAAATAACTCCTTAGTTTCTCAGTGTATAACAAAAGAAAAGTTGTGAGCCATTATGTTTATGCTTATTTTGATGAAATTTTTAAAAAAGGCATGAAAAGTCTATGAAAACTCAGCTCAGTTAGGCAAATTGATTTGAGCATATTGAAAAAAGATTGGGTGCTCAAGTACCAGTTCTAAATACATTTTCCACTGAACTATTAATAAACAATCCTTATGATGTAAAAACCAGCCACATCATGAATAATGGTCACATCTGTTTTTAAGTCAAACTCAAATACCCTATCTCCAAATTTAGTGAATAATTCATTTTAGAGGAGGAGAAGAATTTACTTAGACTCGCTCATATTATAGATGAGGAAATTGAGGCACAGAGAGATTACTTCCTAATAACCCCCACTAATCCTTCTACTCTCTGTCTGAGACTCTCTAGGAGGCTTCTCTGTTACCACTGTAAACGTAGAGCTACATGTTCATAGACTAGCAAATACTAGAATATAGAGTACCTAGTAAATATTTTAATAAGTCAATATTTAAATGATGTGTAATGATACAAATGCATGCATTATTTCATTTGTAAAATAAAAGCTTAGGTATCTTTAAATTTATACCCACTAAAATAGCTCTGAGTACTTGGTTAAGTTGGATGTTCTATCATTCTGTAACAAATGTCAAATGAGTTATATCTTGCTACTACTTAGTTTGTCTATATACTGTGTGACTTTGCACAAATTTCTATAATTAAGCTTGAAGTCTCATAGAAAAAATATTTTTTGCTTCTGACCCATCTATTTTTTTTAAACTTAATAATTTTTCAATCACAGTAAAGGGATAATACTGTACTTCCTTTTAAGCATTTATAATCATACAGATTATAATTATATAATATGTAATTTATAACATGTGATTAAGTACATCTACATTTTGTGACTTTGCCATGTCTAATTGTAAAATTGCTTTTTATATTTCCAAGATGTTAATTTTCATAATCACAGTTTACAATTCTTCCTTCTCCCTAAGAAACAGGCATTTTACTTATTTATATTTCCTTTAATTTTATTTTTGGCACCTTGATTTATAAAATTAATAATGGTACAGTTTCTTGCAAAAAAAATACCCAACATTTTGACAAGACACTCTCCTCCAGAGTGTCAGAGTCCCTTTACCCTATCACAGTGTCCTACAGCTCATCGTATGCCCTGCCCCTCTACAGAGAGGCACATCCAATTATTAAAGACAGCTCTCAGTTTTGGTTGCCTTTAAGTACAAGTCTCTTTACTGTGTTGCTTGCTTGATACAGCACATATGAGGGAGATCTCTGCTTCTGTCCCTTTCCTTCTTACTAACTTCACTCAGCATGTTTTTCTCCAGATACATCCACATAGTAACAATTGCATGATTTTGTCTTTTCTTATAGTTTATTATTCCATTGTGTATTTATACCACTGTTTTTTAACCAGTCATCTATTCTTGGATACTTGGACTGTTTCCAGATTTTAAATATTGAGAATAGCCCTGCATCTTTTCTGAAGAGAGTTTTGGGGAAGAAGTGGAATGGCAAAAGTGGAATTTCTGGAAGAGAGCAAGAGGACTTATGGGTAGATGTGAAAGCAAATTTAAAGGCCTGGGTTGAAAAATCCCAAGAATCCTTCATTAAATTCCAAAATTCCAGCAGTGATTCTCAATGTGGGTGATATGATCTCTAGGGACACTAGATCAATAGGATAAGGGTGGTAGTGTCTGGTACATTGTGGACTAGCTGTTTGTTCACTTCAAGATTTTTACAGATACTAAGTGATTTTTTCCCCCTAAAAAGAGCAAATAAATTTGGGAACCTCTAACTAGAGGTTTCAGAATACCAACATATTTTACTATTTTCCACTGGGAGATGACTTCACAGTTAGGTTCCAGGAAGTAGCAATGAACCAGGAAGTAGCTCTTAGATGACACGGCTACCTACCACTAAAGAAACAGCTCCTTCCAACTCCTCACTACAGGCTGAAACTAATCAACTGAGCTAACTCCTGAAGGACGGTGTATGTGGGATGGATCCTCTCATACCCAGGCAGGCTTTCTATATCCATAGAATTGTGCTGTCTCTTGGTGGGCTTTCATAAAAACATCAATCTTGCGGCTTTTAATCTTGTGACGGTATCTTGTACAGCATCCAGTAGTTTATCCTAGTATGCAGAAGGCATCTGCTCTTGATTATGTGCAACTAGTGTCAGATTCTTGAGAAAGATGAAACAGCTCAAAGCAAGAGACTATTGTACCACTGTCTGGAAACTGCAGGCCCTTCAGTTGGGGCTGGTCGTCCACATGCTTTCTTATAGGTTCATTCATCCCTTTTGCCAGTTTTCCATGGTCTATAACCATCTACATCATCTTCCTGTTTTTGACAATGCTATACTTTCACTTTTCAGACTGATATTTTTTTCAGTGGTCATAGTCTTTCAACAACTTAAATAATAATATGGTTATATTAACCCTTCTTAGAACCCTCAACTGATCAACTGATTTGCCACACATGTGTATTTAATTCTGAATTCTTTATGGCTGGCTCCAAGGCGGTGATCCAGACCATGCTCATCCCTCCATAATGTTACCTTCTGCTTTGCACCTCACCACCAGGTTCATCTACACCCTAATGCTTGGACACAGGAGCCTTGTTTATGTATCATGGCTTTTATAGTTTATGTTTTCTGTACCTATTATGCTGTTCATGTTACAAGGGTTGGTCATAATTTAGGTCTCACCACAGTTGTCATCTGTTAATCTTATATAACTTGCTTCTTAGACTCTCTAGACATAATCTAACATATGACTTCATTCACACCATAGAAGTAATGCATACTTATGTGAATTACTTTGATTTTCGCGTATAACATCTGTATTACTTAAAATTTTATATTTATATGTATCTATTAAAAATATAACATCACTAATGTATAAAGTCTATGTATCTTGGTTATTATTTTGTTACTAGTTTTTAAATCATGAATATCTCAAGGTAGACAATGTGCACTTGCATAATAAAGGAAAACCTAATTCCTACAAGAGTATGCTACCCCCACGGCAGAGCCTGGCAAGCTACCCGTGTTGTATCTGATATGCCAGATACCAGTAACAATTATAGACCTCATCCCATGACCTGATGGAATGGTTTAAGGCTCTTTATGTTCCTGGAGCAAGCAGGTGCCCTTGGGCTCTACTTGCATGAGACAGGTCATATGGAGATGTTACTGGTGCCCGCTCGAGCAAATCGACAATGAACGGGAAGACAGTGACAGTGATAATTCCTTTTCATTTAATGGTTTCTGTGAGACAAAAATATTAATCAATTTGCAACACTGGTAAATCATAGCTACTGAATAAATGTTTTTTCTCTCTTCGTTATAATCAGAAGTATTCTTTGTCTCTTGCATCTTTGTCACTAACAGTTTCTAGAAGTGGTATGTACAAGATAATTTGTTAGTAGCAGACCTCTATTCAACTGTGGGAGTCCAGCACCTTAAACTTCAGTAACTTTGGTTAGTATAGATTTAATATCATAGTTTAATCAAGTGACAAATAGCATAAATCTTATTCTAGTTCTTACAAATAGAAATTGTTGCTTAATGGAAAAAAGGATCATTTTATTGATGTACAGAAAGTATAGTCATGACTTTTCAGGGACTTAGAAATGAGAACTAGAAAAATCATAACATGTTCTAATATTCGCAAGGTAGAGAAAAAAAATTATCTGCATTAGTTTCTCTTTGCTGATAACCTCCCTAGCTCTTCAGACCATGGCTATCTCAATCCTGTCTTTATATAACTTCACATGATCAAAAGAGAATACAATACAATACAGAACATTCACTGTATCACTGTCTTCCCATTCATCGTCGATTTGCTCTAGCAGGCACCAGTAACATCTCCATATGACCTGTCTCATGCAAGTAGAGCCCAAGGGCACCTGCTTGCTCCAGGAACATAAAGAGCCTCAAACCATTCCATCAGGTCATGGGAATGAGGTCTATAATTGTTACTGGTATTTGGCATATCAAATACGACAAGGGTAGCTTGCCAGGCTCTGCCATGTGGGTAGCATACTCTTGTAGTCATCTCTAAATCCAGCATTTATTGATGAACTGTGCGCCGCTTGCCGCCGCCCGAGCCGGACTGTGATAGGCTGGTCTGCTGGGTGGAGTTCTGATGAGGGGGAAGTCCGGATGTGGAAAATGGAGGCCCTCATGGAGTGGGGGTCATCTGGCTTGTTGTGAGGCTCTGCTGGGATGGCGGGCCAGGGCTAGAACCTGCCATCCCTCCCGGGCACCTCATGAGCGGCTGGGCACAGTGTGAGCCAGTAGCAGCTCTGCCCCATGTCTGTCTCTGGATCAGCATACCTGGGCCTTACAGGTATAATATCAGAACTTATTACAGAACATTAGAATTTCAAATTCCTGTGAAGAATATCTGATTGATCCAGATTGGATTCAGAGTTTACTTTTATTCAACTCTGGGAGTCCAGGAATGATGATTACATATTACCATATGACTGCAAGGGTTTTTTGTTTTTGTGCATTTGTATAGAGGTAGAGAACATAGAACTCAGGAAAGGAAAAATAAATGAAAAATACCCCCAAATGATCCATTGTCTCTCAATGAATCATTTGTCTCTCTCATGAATTCAACTTACAGAGCACTGGGATATCTCCAGTGGCAGATTTGGTCTTTTAGCCTAAGAGATTGTCTTTTACTGTGCCCTCACTGAATTGTGTTAAGTAAATTGGAAGAGGAGGGTTGGTCCAGAAGCATATGGAAAGTTTATCTTATCATTTGTTTGTTTGGACAGTCACACCTATCAGTGCTCTTGGGTTCCTAGCTCAGTGCTCATAGGGCATTCCTGGCTCAGTGCTTGAGAGACTATGTGAGAACAATACAGCATGAAAGTATATATATATATATATATATATATATATATATATATATATATATATATACATATATACATATATCGTGAGTGGCTGGGCACATATATACATATATATATAGTATAATATATATATATGCTCATTCTAAAGTCTCTGGAGTATGTATATGTACATATATATGTATATATGTGTGTATATATATATAGGGTCATTCTAAGGTCTCTGGAGTGTGTGTATATATATATATACACACACACACACCCAGAGACCTTAGAATGAGCCAATGTCTAATCTGTGTAAATTACAAGTATTTTCAAAACAGGGTACTCATAAGTGGGGCCAGAAGTATCTTCTGATCAAGCCAGAAGAAGAAATGTAACTGGCACACTGATAAGTGTATTCCTGTTCCCAGAAAGATCCATTTTGGAAGCCAGTTGCTCAGTAAAGATTGAAACTGTGATGCAAATAATACAACCTTCATCTTTGACCTCCAGAGAAGCTTGATTTATTAAACACACAGGAAAAATAAGAGTTATTTGATTCTCAGTGTTAGCATAGACAATCTATGGAAGAAGAGTAAAGCTGATTTGTTTTAATCTACTTTTTCCCCTCTGCAGGTTTCGCGCAAAGAGAGAAATAAATATTGAATTTTAAAACATAATTCTCCTGCTTGCCATTCCCACTCTGTAACTCTCTTGTGAAGAATAAACACCCTTTGAATTAAAAAATAGCCAAAAGCTAGAGAAAGGTGAAAATTGGACTAATGTCTTTGAACATGGGAAAAAGTTAGAAAAATAAAGCTATGTGATTAAATTATGAGGTACACTGTGAACAGTGCTATTTAGAAAGATTTGTAATGCCTTTTAAAAAACAATAATCATGGTATGTTAAGAAAAACATAAATATTACTATGTAAAGACTAACTGCTCTATAGCAAGAAAAATAGTTATAGAGATAAAAAATTAGACTTCGAACTTTGCTTCATATTTCTCTAGAAGACTTAACGTTTATGAGCACATCATTATTTGATGGGCCATCCAGCTGAACTTATTGAATTTGACTCTGCTAGCCATTTCTATGTGTCATAAAACTTTAATAGTGACTATATGCACATATATAAATCAGTTCATTAATTCATTTTTCATGCATTACTTAGCATCACTGTATCACTGTCTTCCCGTTCATCATCAATTTGCTCGAGCGGGCACTAGTAACATCTCCATATGTCCTGTCTCATGCAAGTAGAGCCCAAGGGCACCTGCTTGCTCCAGGAACATAAAGAGCCTCAAACCATTCCATCAGGTCATGGGAATGAGGTCTATAATTGTTACTGGTATTTGGCATATCAAATACGACACAGGTAGCTTGCCAGGCTCTGCCATGCGGGTAGCATACTCTTGTAGTCATCTCTATATCCAGCATTTATTGATGAACCGCTTGCAGTCGTGCGAGCTGGGCTGTGATAGACTGGCCTGCTGGGTGGAGTTCTGAGGAGGAGGAAGTCCAGATGTGGAAAGTGGAGGCCCTCATAGAGTTGGGGGTCATCTTGCTTGTTGTGAGGGCTCTGCGGGGTGGCGGGCCAGGGCTAGAACCTGCCATCCCACCTGGGAGCCTCGTGAGTTGCTGGGCACAAGGAGAGCCAGTAGTAGCTCTGCCCCATGTCTGTGAGTCTCTGGATCAGCATACCTGGGCTGGATTTAAAAAAAAAGACTGCTTCAGGGTGGATCTTGATGAGCCAGGCTGTGATAGGCTGGTCTGCTGGGTGGAGTTCTGACGAGGTGGAAGTCCGGATGTGGAACATGGAGGCCCCTCATGGAGTGGGGGGGTCGTCTGGCTTGTTGGAGACTCTGCTGGGGTGGCGGGTCAGGGCTAGAACCCGCCATCCCTCCCAGGCTCCTCGTGAGTGGCTGGGCACAGGGAGGGCCAGTAGCAGCTCTGCCCCATGTCTGTGAGTCTCTCATTATTTAGCATCTTCCTATCATTGTGAAGCAGAATTACTTAGCATATTGTTATTAAAATGTTTTTGAAAACTTACAATTCTAAATAGCATTCTAAAACTTGAGTTATAACAACACCCTAAAATGAGTATATAAATGAGCATATAAAAATAATTAATATTAGGCATGGTTCTTAGTTTTCTTAGTCCAGATGGCAGCTACTTTTTTTCATTTTTCTGGCCATGCTATAGCATCCATTTGTTTAGTCAAATACTTAATTTGAATGCTGCTGTGAATGTAATCCATATGTGTGATTTTTTTTCAAGTAGTTGACTTTAAGTAAAGTGAGTTGGCTTTATTCCTTAGATGAATGCCTTCAGAACAACAGCAGGGATTTCCAGAGGCGGGGCGGAAAGCATTCCCATTGACTATAACAACAATTCTGTTCTAAGCAATTTCCTTCAAATCTGTATGTCTGTCTTTCCGTCTCTCACTTCCCATAGAAGGTACCTTAATAAGGCATATGTACATAGTGCTAAATTTAGGTAGGCAAGAGTTCCTTCAAAAATTTACAAGTGCAAAATGAGTTATGAGTTTTGGAAAACTCTAAGTGTTTTCTTAAGACTTAAATACTATTCATGTCATATTGACATCATTTTTTAATAACATCATATAAGACATGTGCTTTTTTTTCCAACTGGCATATGAAGAGGACTGGTTTACAAGAGGAACTTGTCCCATATTTCAGACATCAGGATCAAGGGAAGTGAAATTCTAGAATTGCACCTCATTCTTAAACATTAAGAGTCTTAATAGTAAGTACACGAAGCAATAGTTCAAATAAGATAATTCAACTTTTAGTTGAAATATCTTGTCAGGGGTACTTGTACATTTTGGAGCTATAACTTAAAAGGGGGACATCAATTTGAAAGGCATAGACCTCTCAATATTCACAATAATATATTATTGTAAAGTACAAACATTTTAAAATGTACAAGTACCCCTGACCAAACAGAACAAAAAGGAAACAATGCATCAGTAACCAAAGTATTTAAACCCATATGATACTGCTTATGCTCAAACTTAAAACAATGCTTCTAGTAAAACTGAAGGACAATGGAGTGGTTTTAGTATTTATGGGGACTAAAATATCTTTCCTACGTTCTTACTCTACATTCCCACTCAAATGTTATATAATTCAAGAGCATTGAATTTAAATTAAACATCACTCTAACTCAAAATATTTAAACAAACATCAACATTTTGCTATACTTGCTTCAAATTTTAATAAACATTATAGAAATACATGAACTACAATTTTATCACCTCTTCAACTCATTTCCCCACCTTAATTCTGCTGTATATATAAACTAATGGACAAGTATGCTTGCAATAGTGTCTCCCTCCTATGAAACCCTAACTGCTCCCATCCTCTACTGAAATATACAGTTGCAAAAGCAACCTGCCCGTTTGCATGAAGAAACTAAAGTGGGTGCTCTGAGTCATTTGAGATAATAACATGTGAGATAATAACACTAGATAATATATTTGTAATTATAAAACACTGAAACTTTGATGAACTCGATCCATTTCTTGGTCAATGACCAACTTGCTGAAATTATGAATATATGTAACTGTATATAACTTGATCACTTGATCACTTGACATCCTGTTATTCATCGATTTGCTCGAGCGGGCACCAATAATATTTCCATTTGACCCTATCTCGTGCCAGTGTAGTCCAATGACATCTGGTTGTTTCAGGAACGCGAAGAGCCTCCAACTGTTTGTTCAGAGTCTTGACAAGGACGTCTGACCATCCTGTAGGTGGGCGGCCACGTGACCTTTGATACCCCATGAGGATCCAGTCAGTAACGGCTCTGGTCCAGCAGTCATCTTCAATTCGCATTACATGTCCATCCCATCTGATTTTCGATGCAACTGTTTATCTACAACTGTGTATATAAAACTAAATAACAGAATTTGCCCACGTTCATTATTAAACTCACAGAATTGCATCTCTAATTTTCAGTGAATTCTATAGTATATGGGTGAAGGAACTTATACAGAGTTTAAGAAAAATCAGTATCCACATGGGAAAGTCATTTTTAGCATTAAAGGGGTGTTATTTTATGCTCTGATAGAAATAGGAAGAGGATATAGACATAGGTAATAGAGATTTTATCAAAGTAGCCTGACCCACAATATCTAAAGATTCCCTGCCTTTGTGCTATGATCTGGCTTTCATGTTCATGGAAGAATCACAGGGAACCTCTACATGCTCTGAACGCTAAAAAGGCTAAGATGGGGTAGTGACAGAGGGGACAGTCAAATTTCTTTTGCTTGCTAAGGGGAAGAAGTCAGAACTGTCACTGAAAATTAGATATGCATGAAATTAAATGTTCTTAACAATCAACAACCCAAACTTGGAACCAAGCAAACCTGACTTGTTATCCCTACTTTTCAACTTACTTGAAGTTGAAAAAGCCTGTTTGAAGCCTGAGCAGGTGTCTACCTCTCTGAAATTTAATGTCTAGATCTGTGATATGGAGAAAACAAAAGTAACTTTCTCATTATTTTGATGTTTAACTTAGATATCACATCCAGAATTGTTTGCATTGTTCCTGACACAGAATTAATTGCACGAAGGACAAATAGACTTAATTAGGTTTTGTAAGAACCAGGAACTGAACTGTCCCTCCAACACACTTCCTCTTCTGAAGGAAGCTCTACTTCTGTAATGAACATGACTTCCAGCATCATCGTGTATTCACCTGACTGCTCATCATGGCTGATGATATAGAAGTGGGCATTTGACAAGTAGAAGAATGTGGGAACTGAAAACTGAGACACATTTCTTTTCAATAATTTCTGCCAAAAATATAAAATCCAGATATTATAAAATCTGAATTTTATAAATTCAGAATTTTGAGAAAACCAAACTCTCCTCAAAGATTTTGAGGAGATGAAATTTTTGAGGAGATTAGATTTTAAGGAGATCAAAATCTGAATTTTGAGTAAACCATGATCCTCTGCCATGAATGAAAAGCTGACATTCAGTGTGAGAGGAGACCTCCTATATGCAAATGTAAATTGATATGAGAAATAAACATGTCATGGTAACACATAAGTTTTAGATTGTTGGTGGTTGTTTAATAATAGTCACATCCTTGTATTCTCTAAGTATTGATGCTCTATGGCATAGCCCAAAACTCTTCTAATTTATTGCCCTTATAATTCAAACTGGTTCAATTTGAGTTTCTATTTGTTGTAAACAATAGCAACACTGTGTTTATATTATTTCATTTGCATTCAATAATGCTTATAGATAATTATTATCTACATCTTTCTGATAAAAAGTATAGCTCAAAGAAGATAATAAACCCAAGATCAAATTTCTAAGAACCAGAATGGCTTATGATCTTTTTGCACCCTTGTCTCCAAGTCTTTTTGTTGTTATTCTTGCTACTGTTGTTCTTGTTTTTGTTCTGGTTGCTGTTGTTGTTGTTGTTGAAAGGGATATTTGAAGTGACACTCATGGGTGCTAAGGGGTTATTTCTACACTTGCTCTTAGCCAAAAGGCCAAGACGCAATAAGGGGCTATTCCTGTCCTGGTGTTCAGGAAGGACCCCTGGTGGTGCTTAGGGCTGCAAAAGCAGGACCAAGGATGGAACCTTGGTTGCATGCCTGAGAAGCGCCTTAACCACTCTCACCTTGGCTCCAACTTTTCACTTCTTTCCATGCCTCACGTTCTCTCCTTTATTTTCTATTAAGTTCTCCCTTTCATCCAACTCCTCTTGGTCTTATGGTGTGAGTCTATCATCATTCTTTCAGGAAATTTCTTTTGCCCTGAAAAGTCAGATAAATGTTTTGTCTCTTTACCAAATATCTCTTCTTTTCTGTGTGTCCACATTATTATATTTTATCTAAAGTTAGAAGGATTGTCTCTTCCAACAATATCTCTTATAAAATGTGCTAGCTAAAAGATCTTCCACTCTATAAAATGCCACATGATTGATTGTTGGGGGCCATACCTGAAGGTATTCTAGTGTCATTTCTGGTTCTGTACTTAGAGTTGACTCCTGGAAGTTCTCTGGCACAAAATGTGCTACCAGGGATTAAATCATAGTAGGCCACATATATAAAGCAACTGCTTTAACCCCTGTACTATCTCTCTGGTTCCAGTATACATAAATTCTGAATTGAATAAATAAAGAGTAGGTTTTAGATAAGAAAAAAAAGTTGTCTCTGCTCCCCAAATAATAAAACCCTCTTATTTTTTCAGGCAGAGAAATACAGCAGACAGAAACTTATTTTCCAGGCTTGATGTTCATATCTTAGAAAATAACACAAATCATCCTTTGCTTAGCAGCTCCTCTTCTGGTCTTCCCCCAGTCCCAACAGCTTTGTAGTTCTGCTCTAATTGGAAAGAGAAATGAAAATAACACATAAAATAAAGACAGTTTTAATACTCCTGAGCCATCTTATGACAGTTCTACAGGACGAAAAAAAAATCATCACACTCTAAAAAATGTTCAAAAAATTCTGGCTTTAAATTTAGCCTTGCTGCCCTTGTAATCCTGAAGAACAAAGCTTGTTTTCTTTAACAGTGACTTCAGAATACTGAAAATTGTGTTTTTTTCATTTTTGACTTCTAAGACAATTACATGTGAAGCACACACAAAAAGTGATCATTTTGAATAAAACCAATAAAATCTGAAATGATAATAATAGTGTCAAAGATTTTTAAATTTAATTCATAAGTTGAAAGAATGATATTTAAGAGGGCAAATTTTAATGAGCACAGCACTGTACCTAATTAAACATTTTTCACAGAAATGTTCTCTAGCAAAGAGTCACTGGAATGGAAGCAAAAAGAGCTTCAGCTCTGATTTTTGATTTTTTTTATTCTGCCTTGGTAAGCCTCACTGCTCAGCTTGATAAAAGAAGACAGCATATCTTTTTGTGAGAACCAGACTGAAACGGTTTTGAATTATTAGGATATCTGGTGAAAAAATGTACCTATTTTGGACAGGTGAAATTTTTGAAGCTGTGAGTGTTTCACTCTCATTAAACAAAACTCTGAAAGATCAAATCCTTATGTGGGTTCAGAATAGACCTTTTCAAACAGCTGCTAGCAGTGAGAGGCCAGCGTTGTGCCCAACAGCCATCTAAGTTGTCCTTTGAACACATTGTCTCCGAAGCAAATGGAAGGAAGAGGCCAAGAGCTCTTCAACATCACAGAGGACACAATGAACAGAAAAAAAACTGTAGATAGTGTAAGGGCTGTAGAGTAGTATTCCTTATCTTCAAAACATGGAATGTCTTTCTTCTTGCAGGGTGAGGCCAAGGGGAAATGGAAGAAATCATGTCAGCTCATAGGATTAAACCAAAATATTCATAATATGGGAGATTAAGTGTGAAAAAAAGCACATTGCTCAGTCACTGTCCAGTTTTTCACAGGAAGCTTTCTTTAGTTCTCAATCCCATAGAACTCACTAGCAACAGTCTCAATGCTACGTTCACCTCCCAAAAGTCTCTTATTTTACAGAAAGTTGCTAATTTTAATTGTTGGGGTGAGGGAAGAATCTGCTCAGCCACAAATCTTCATTTTCTGATATAATAAAGAAATGGTTTGTGTTTTACAAATGTAATTTACCATGAAAGGTACTAACTCAAAGAGATAAATTAAACTGATGTTTGTATTTATTGCTATGAAGATGAAAACAGTTACTTGGGAATATGCTGCAGACCTGGGCCAATCAGAATGCAAGTGGAAATCAATAATTCATCCTCATACATCTTCCTGCACTTTGCTGGCAATTGCAGACAAAATTAACAACTACCCTGACAGCCAAAAGTAATGACTCCACCTTGTTTCCCCAGGAGGGCAGCACTGTTTCGGGCCCAGTGACATGGTCTCTTCATTTGTCACACACTGCTCTGGATTCCTATGAGTCAAATATTTCCTGTGACTTAGCTTTATATATAACCCAGTAATGATTATTTCTATTTACTCTCCAAATAACAACAAGGGTATGCTACCCACACGGTAGCTATTCTATTTACTCTCCAAATAACTACAAGAGTATGCTACCTGCACGGCAGAGCCTGGCAAGCTACCCTTGCTGTATTTGATATGCCAAATACCAGTAACTGTTATAAACCTCATTCCCATGACCAGATGGAATGGTTTGAGGCTTTTATGTTCCTGGAGCAAGCAGGTGTCCTTGGGCTCTACTTGCATGAGACAGGTCATATGGAGATGTTACTGGTGCCCGCTCGAGCAAATCGATGATGAACGGGAAGACAGTGATAAAGTGATGATGCTCTCCAAATAGTAAGTGGTTTCTGTTTGCATGAAAACTGGGTCTGCCAGAACCTAAATTCAATAAAAGAAAATCAGCCAACCCCAGTTTTGAGCCTTGGAAAGGGACATCAATATTTTACCAGGCCTGTGGGCTCTGGTGGAGGAGGCATTATGAGGTATCATAATCAGAGATCAATTGATGGCTGTGAACAGAAAAAAGATTGAAAGTTAATCAAGGTAAAAGAGTTTCAACTTAGGATATAAGGAAAACTCTTGCAGCCATATAGCAACAAAAATTAGAGTATGTTTGAATCCTAGAGTTATTGAAACATCACAGTGTCCTCCTCTCTCTCTCTCTCTCTCTCTCTCTCTCTCTCACACACACACAAACTTTTTTTCCTATTTTTAAGGTCACTGCAAAGAAGCCAAATGGAGAAACTGTTTAAAAATTTATCTTATATGATGAGAATGGTAATATTAAACACATAGTAAGGAAAATGAAAAGATTTCGTATTCATAAATGAAGCTTTCTGGGTTGAATAAATCAGAATATCAAACAGATCAAATAGCTGCAGAAAACAGGAAAAACAATAGTTTGGGGGGTTGGTTGCAAATAGGAGGGTGTCTGAAATAAAGAAAAGGGTTCTCAGGCAAGGGTTTTTCACAGATTGACTTTCCACCAGTGTCAAAGGAGAAAGCTCAGGGATTACTTGCCTAGATACAGGGCAAAAGGACAAGTCAAGGAGGCAGAGGTGAAGAGGGAATGGGGGCAGGGAGGGTGGGGGTGGAGGAAAGCGTGAAAGTTGTCAGCAATCAAGCGCGTACAGTGTGGGCAGGCTCTTTAGTTCTGTCACCTTCCTACTCTGGACCCAAAACTGTGATTTCAGACTCTCCATACACACCTGTCCCATTGTCTTTGTAGTCTCTTATTTTTTCTCTTGGAACTCATTAGCGTTGGCTAAACTAGCCTTAACTCCCAGAACTCCCAGTGATCTCACACTGCTAGTGTCTATCTCCATATAAAAGGCTAAATCTCTACCAAAATCCAGGAGTGTGGAAAAATAGAGAGGGACAAGGATATAAAGAGACACAAAGAGATTCTGGTTATGGGTTTCCCATGGCCTAGGTGTCCACTTCTGTGCCTTTCGTTCTATCCAAATAAATAAGGTCACGTGGTTCAAGTATTGCAGTTAATATACTCACGCTCTCAAATGACCCTACTTTGGGGACACATTTTAATAAAAGAAATACTGATGGGGAGTTAGACCATTGTTGCTTATACAAGAAAGCTTCATCTTCTTTTGATGTTGCCTTCAACTAAGCCCATGCTTACTTTGAAAATTAACTCTGAGGGGGCCGGAGCTATAGCACAGTGTGTAGGGCGTTTGCTTGCACGTGGACAACTCAGGTTCGATCTCGGGCAACCCATATGGTCCCACAAGCACTGTCAGGAGTAATTCCTGAGTGAAGAGACAGGAGTAACCCCTGAGCATTGCCAGGTATGACCCAAAAAGCAAAAAAAAAAAAAAAAGAAAGAAAGAAAGAAAGAAAGAAAGAAAGAAAGAAAGAAAGAGAAAGAAAGAAAGAAAGAAAGAAAGAAGAAAGAAAGAAAGAAAGAAAGAAAGAAAGAAAGAAAGAAAGAAAGAAAGAAAGAAAGAAAGAAAGAAAGAAAGAAAGAAAAGAAAGAAAGAAAGAAAGAAAGAAAAAAGAAAGAAAGAAAGAAAGAAAGAAAGAAAGAAAGAAAGAAAGAAAGAAGAGAAGAAAGAAAGAAAGAAAGAAAGAAAGAAAAAGAAAAATCAACCCTGCATTAAGCTCGTTTCTGTTACCATGTTTGCATGACTTTCTGATGCAAACAAATCTCTGTATCCAAATAAACATTATACACACACACACAATATATATGTGTGTGTGTGTGTGTGTTTGTGTGTGTAAACAATAAATAAAAAATATTTTTAAATTATATATTAAAGTAAATGTAAATTTGGAATAACTCAAATTTGAGTTGGGGTGGGATAACTCAAAATTGAAAACATTTCAAACAGTAAGACTCAAGGATATAACCCTTCTTTTCTTCCTTCCTTTTTTTTTCCTTCCTACCTTCTCTCTCCCACCTTCCCTCCCTCCCTCCCTCCCTCCCTCCCTCCCTCATTTTCCTTCTCTTCCTCTTCCACCTCTTCCTCCCTCTTCCCTGCCACTGCCTTCTCCTCCCCAGAGTAAATATTCCACAGGGCAGCAAACATGAAAGGTGAGTCACAAAGGAGCTGCAGCCACACAACTAAGGATGAGTGACCTGGCCGCAGGCACCTGCCCCCTCGGGTGACTTTGCGGACCCAACAGCTGGAGCCAGGTTCTGCTCCTGACCAGGAACCCAGGCAGGGCTGTGCTCAGAGCAGAGGTCTCTTCTGTTCATCTGCATTCAGAGCCTGGTGCTCTGATCTCTTGTGGCTCCTCCCCTAGATTATCAGGCTACCCAGGTAAAGTGGGGCTATAGTCACAGCCTCAAAGTCAGTCAGAGATAGGCCCAGCTAAGCTAGAGAGTCATTTTAAGTGGCTGAACTTGTAAAGGAGCACTAGTCAGCTTGAGATGAGATGGCGCATTGAAGTGCTGGGGTCTGGCTTGTCAGCTGTTGCTTGGAAGATGTGCTCAGAAAATATGTTTAATTCATGTCCAAAAGACATTTAGTAGTTCATCATGATGAGAAATTAGTGAATATTCTTGACTGAAATGTTCCCTTCCAGTCATGTTTCTTTTGTACTGCAATTTTAAAAAATCAGACCAATAAATAGTAGCCTGTAAGACAATGGAATAATAATGAAATTTCTCTGATCATGCTGTTGCAGGCAATGCTATTCATATTGGATGTGTTTAAAATGACTTAACTTTAAACTGTCTTAATCAAACCTTTCTTTTAAAGATATGATCTTCTCTAGTATTTATAGAGCACATAGAGCTGTGGTTCTTAAGCTTATCAAAAGGTCACACCAAGATAAATTATAAATGAGAGAGGGAGAAATGGCAAGGAAAAGGAGCAGGGATTTGTAATAACGGGAAATAGCAGACCCATCAGAAAGATATTTGGATCAATGGTTCTGCTCCCAGCTTTAGGCAAAGTTCATCAGCATCTCGGTGGGACCTCCAGATGCGGGGAAGCCCACCAAGGACACCAGATGTGGGGGAGCCGCTGGTACCCCCAACAGTATCAGGACAGAAGTTCTCTTCTACTCCTGAGGCCGCCAGGGGAATGGATAAAAACTCACGAGTCTGGTGCAGTTCCAAAAAGGCTTTTAATAGTACAAAAGCTCTACCACCGCAATCCAATATAATGAAAGAACTCTAGCTCTGGTCAGAACTTAGACCATACATGAGCCCAAGTCTCCCACCAAAAAAAAAGAGGACCTTACCCGAGGGAGTCCCACTACAAAGAAGGGGAAGAAAAGGGGCGAGTGCCTCAAGTCAGTCCCCTTACATACACCAAAGTAATCTTAACTGTTGACAGGGAGGGTCCTGTCAGCAAAGAAACCTAAACAACTTCTAGATAGTAGAAGAGTGTAGAAGGGTGGTATCATGCCCTATTATAGGTATAAACAAAAGATTACTGCCAAGGACTAATCCCTTCTTCTGAGATTATCTCATGTAAAACACTGGGGAGAGAGAGAGAGAGAGAGAGAGAGAGAGAGAGAGAGAGAGAGAGAGAGAGAGAGAGCTGGTATAAAGTAATACATCTTAATTTCATAGGCTTCATATAATCTAGATGTTACCCACAAGGTCCTTCTTATTTATTATCTGCACTAGGGTGATTCTGAGTATCTTGTTCTCTATATACTGAAAGGGCCATGCTCCTTTGTTTGAGTGCAAACTAGTATGATTCTTCCTATAATCTTAAACGATTAAGATTAATCTTAATCTTAATCTCACCCTCAAAGTAGCCAGGGTGGCAGTCTCCTAGTAAATTCTAACTGTGGCTATAAAGAGGAGCTGTGCCCAATCTAAATAACATAGAAGTCTTAGTAGATGTATAATAAGTCAGAAGTTATTCAGAGTCAAGGTGACTTCTGTAACTGCCACACCCTCTATCAGTGTTTACATAGAAGAGAGATTGCATTAGAATGAACCTTGGTTTAAGAATATGTAAATAGATTAAGCTGGGAGTAAAACTTCCAAGCTAGCTAACCCTGTCATCCAACAGTTGCCCATATGGAAATTCCTGAATGCAGATCCAAGGCTTATACCAGAGCACTACCAGGTGGCCCCAAAGGCAAATAAACAAACAACATGAAATAAAAATTTACTCAACCCTATACCATATGTTTTAGTCCATGTATGCTAATTGCATCAAAAAGTAACTCCAGATGCAATGCTAAGTGTAACAAAGGTGTATTTCTCACTTACTGAATAATTGAGCACAGTTCTATTTGAATATTTATCCTTAGTCATTCGGAAACTCAGCTTCCTGTCATTAGGCAGTTCTGCAACCTTCCATTATTTCAAAAGTGCTATGTCAGAGTGTGGGGATTTGGCAAAGGGAACTGGTAGCTAGGGAGTATGAAAAATCTCATAAGAGATTTCATAATTTGAGTTTGAAAGTGGAAGCATGATTTCTGTCTACATTCTAATGACCTACTGATTGAAACACAGACATTTAGGGATACCAGGATGCAAATAACTGGGAAGTGCAATTTAGCTGTGTGCTACAGAGTACAGTTAGCATGTTTATAGTCAGGCTTTGCCTCTACAATAGAGAGCTACTCCATTCCCATACATGTAAATATTTTATAAAAGGTGGCATTAGAAGATTACACAGGCGGTTCCTGCCTTCTCAATACTGATCTCAAAAGTAATTGCAAATATGTTTCCATTCCAGAGTCTTTGGAAATGACATATCGCATTTCCACTTTGTCTCATTAATCATGTCTTGATTCTGTTCCCTCTTCTTGCTTCATGTCTCATCAATGTTAGTGAAGAATTTTCTACTCTAAACCTGACCTGCAGAAAGTTAATTAGCTCTAAAAGCTAATAAATTTTAGGAAAAAATTTCTGGCAGAAAGAATATCTAAATCTGGTCAGCCAGTTACAATGTTTTTGGTCTGTTAATATTCTCTAACCTCTTGTGAAAAATCATCTACTCCATTATCCTCAGTATTAATATAACAAAGCACCGATTCTGCCTAAAATTCTAAGGTTGGAAAAATTCATAGTCAATTGCACAAAATGTTGTATGAGCTGTCAACCCACAGTTCAACAAGTGGTTATGCCTTCACAATGACTAATTTCATCAATATTGGGAGATAAAGAGTAATTCATGTTTATCACTTGTATCACTTGTTTTCCCATTGCTAATCAATTTGCTCAAGTGGGCACCAGTAACATCTCCATATGTCCTTTTTACAAGCAACTGTAGCCCAAGGGCAACTGCTTGCTTCAGGAACACAAAGAGACTCAAACCATTCCTTCAGGTCATGGGAATGAGGTCTATAATTGTTCTTGGTTTTTGTCATATCAAATACAACATGGGTAGCTTGCCAGGCTATTCCGTGTAGGTGTTACACTCTCAGTAGTAGGCTCTCATCTCGAGCTTTACTGTTGAACCTCAACAGGGAGAGATCAGCTTTTCTATTAGGTGGAGCTCTGAGGAGCTGTGGAGTCCGGATGTTGAGAATGATTGACTTCATGGGGGGGGGGTTCCCCTGGCTTCTTGCTAGGCTCACTGGGATGAAGGGCCACAGCTAGAATCTGCCTAGAACTGTATACAGTGTATAGATGTGAAAGATCCTGGGAAGAACCTGATCCTAACTACCAGTATTATCTAAGACTGTCAGAGGACCAACATGTGGGGCTGTGTAAACCATAAGAAAGAAATTTTCAAGTTGTTGCCTTTTCATTACACAGATAAGAGAAAAGTCATCTACATTTAAGTAGCTCTTTTTTTGGGCTACTAGTTTCCCCCCAAAGCATCTCTTGGCTCTTTAATACATAAATGGGTCATTTACTACATAAATGTTCCACAGATATAATCAGAAAAGAGATCTCTGAAGCTATTGAATTGTGCCAAAGTGCATGTACTGCTGTGAATG
Source organism: Cryptotis parvus (assembly GCA_021461705.1). NCBI lineage: Eukaryota > Metazoa > Chordata > Mammalia > Eulipotyphla > Soricidae > Cryptotis > Cryptotis parvus. Next base: position 89,971 of record JAJIBD010031127.1, on the reverse strand, counting down.
TTTGTTGATGCTGGTCACAGTAGCACCTAGATTTCTCTTTTTCAGAGAAGTACTAATTTCCAAATGCTGTGAATTAAGTGATGTACTGATAAATATGAAGTAGCTTGGGAAGTTATATGTGGTTCATTGAGGCTACTTTTATCACATGAGGACATTTGTCAATGTCACCAACAATCTCCATGTTACAAAATTCCAGTATTGATTTTTGTTCCTCATTGATAACTAATAGCATCATTAGATACTGAGATCACCTCTTTTGAATATTAATAGATTCTGGATTCTGCATCAACTGAAAGTCTTAAATTACAAGCTACTACTATGCAACAAAAATCTATCCTTAAAAATGAAAAAAGGAAGAGCTAGAGTTATAATATAGGAGATAGGACACTTGCCTTGGGTGCAGTTAACCCAGGTTTGATCCCCAGCATCCAATACAGCACCCTGAGTACTTCCAGGAATAATTATTCAGGGTAGATACAAGAGTATCCCCCCTGAGCACCATCAGGTGTGGTCCCCAAAAAAAACCAAACAAAAAGAAAAAGAGAGAGGGCCAGGGGAGCTCACCCAGAAGTAAAGTCTATTGCCTTGCAAGCAGTAAACTCAACTTCAAACTTCTTCAAACTTGGCATCACAGATTATATCAGTAACACTGACAGCAGTAATCCTTGAGCACAGAAGCAGGAGCAGTCTCTGAGCACTACTGGGTGTGGCTCAAACCAGAGCAAATAAATAAAGACTATTTTCTCGATTGTACATATAGAAGAATTCCAAGGTTTCACAGGATGGGTTTATGCAGAGATGGGTTTGGATCTATCTCCATTTCAAAGAAGTTATTTCATCTCAGTTTCTTCCCTAGTAATCAGTTTATCCACTGATGCTCTTTATGCTTACATGGTAATTTAAGAACCACAAAAATATTAATACCCTTCTAGTTGACAATGAGAAAGTAAATACAACTTACTAAAGACTAAAGAAAAAGTAAAATCTCTTGTTTCATATTCACTATCACTATCACTATCTTCCCGTTAATCATCTATTTGCTAGAGTGGGCACCAGTAATATCTCCATATGTCCTGTCTTATGCTAGTAGAACCCAAAGGCATCCGCTTGCTCCAGGAATATAAAGAGCCTCAAACCATTATATTAGGTCACGGGAATGACCTAATATAAATGTTACTGGTATTTGGCATATCTAATACTACACGAGCAGCTTACCAGGCTTGCCGTGTGGGTGGCATACTGTTGTAGTCACCTCTAAATAAAGCATTTATTGATGAACCGCTTGGCCTCCCATGCCGGGCTGTGATAGTCTGGTCTTCTGGGTGGAGTTGTGATGAGAGGGAAGGCCGGATGTGGAAAATGGGGGACCCCATGGAGTAGGGGAGGGTGGTCTGGCTTGTTCTGAGGCTCTGCTGGGGTGGCAGGCCAGGGCTAGAACCCGCCATGCCTTCCAGGCACCTCATGAGCAGGTGGGCACAGGGAGAGCAAGTAGAAGCTCTGCCCCATGTCTGAGAGTGTCTGGTTCAGCACACCTGGGCGGGATTGAAAAGAAAACTGCTGCAGGGTGGCTGTCGATTATCTGGGCTGTGATAGTCTGGTCTGCTGGGTGGAGTTGTGATGAGAGGGAAGTCCGGATGAGGAAAAATGAAAATAATGTTTCATATTAATCAAAACAAATTATAATGGAATCTTTTGATCAAAGCAATGTCATGTCCTAGAAGTGAGCTCGGACAACCAAACCAGGTTTGAAGTAAAGGGAAATTATCATAGTAAATGCACACTAACTGGAGGCATTTTTTGAGGGATCTATTGGAATCAATCCCACCTAGGTGCCACATTCTTAAAGTACCACACTATGAAAAAGGAATAACATGCACAATTTTTCATCAAATGAAACTTTGATTGTTCCACACATTTCTTTTCTAATGCTCATTACTACTCCTCTCCTCATCCAAGCTGTAAATTGGATGTCCCCAGAGACTCAACATGGAACTTCTGGTTTCTATACTCTCCCTAAAATCTCACTTTCTCCCATAACATTAAATATTATATATTTGTCACATTGCTCTCAAATTTATATCACCAAGTTTGACCTCATTTTGAGATTTATGCTTATTTTTCCAAATTTAGATAATATCTACACTTGAATAAGTAGCCCATATTTAACATATAAATAGAATTATCAATGTGCCCAAAAAGCCTTCTCAGATTGGCCAACCCCTACATAGCTCCTAGGGCTTGTTCAGCATGCAGGCGGCCACGGCTGCTGGACTCGAGCAGGTATTTGGGTGTCTCCACCCATTCCCCAGACTCCAGGTCAGTGGGTGTCGCCCTGAGCTCCAGCCACCACAGCCAACCCCTGGAAGACGAATACTCCAGATCCACAGATGCGCATGTGTATGGCTGTTCTGCTGACCCTGCGTTAATCTTAGACTCTAAGATATTTTAGCACAAGGTTCTTCCCAGGATCTTTCTCATTTATATACTTTAACAATGATTCTATTTGCAACAAACTGGAAAGGTTATGGGGAATGAGGAATTACGATGTCACACTAGAACTCACTATTAAATATTCAGATAGAGACATCATACATCATTAGTATCCGTAGGGCAAGCCACAAAGTGCAACAGAAGAGAGAGAGAGACAGCGAAGGAGAGAGAGAAATACAGGGACATAGACAAAGACATAGGCAGAGAAATAAAATGTGCCTGCAATAGGGAAGTGTTTGGGTGGTGGGGGTGTGTTTGGGATATGGGTGGTGGGAATTTGGTTCTGGTGGAGGGATGGGTTCTGGAACACTGTATGGCATGACCCAATTATGAACATCCTTTTAATTGTATATCTCACACGGTATAATAAAAATTAAAAAAAAATAAAAACAAAGTAAGCCTTCTCATATAGCCTATTAATTCAAGTTAGTTAATAGCTTAATTACCTACCAAAATGCCAAGTATCCCGGAGGTTATTTGGTTCCTCCTTTCAATTCATCTCCTAATAATCCATTAACAATTTGTTAGTTTCTGCTTCAGAATCTGCTGTAATACTAATAGCTTCTCCTTTTTCAGTAGATGTTGTTTTATTGCTTGTCCTGTTGTCTCTCACTGATAGTAACCTAATTGGACTCTTGCATCCTTTTTTTTTTTGGATCACCTGGCAATGCTCAGGGGTCACTCCTGGCTCTGCACTCAGGAATTACTCCTGAAAATGCTCAGGGGACCATATGGGATACTGGGGATCAAACCCGGGTCAGCCACATGCAAGGCAAATGCCCTACCCATTAGACTATCTCTTCCGCCCCTCTTGCATGTCGTTTTACTTCTTCAACACTTTATACACCAGAAAGTAACCTCAGGTTCTCTACTAAATTTTTTTGCAGGTCCATTTAAAAATGTGAAAATGCCTTCCTATAGCATTTATAAGAAAATGCACACCTTCATTCTACTTTTTATGTTTTGGATCACATGTGGTGATGCAGCAATGCTCAGGGCTTACTCTTGGCTCTACATTCAGAGATCACTTCTTCTAGGCTTCCATGAATCTCATGGGATTCTGGGGATTGAACCTGGCCAGTACCCTACCCACTGTACTACCACTCTGGCCCCAAAACTACTTTTTATTTTTTTATTTTTTTTTCAAAATTCATATCTTTTTTACATTTGTTAGTTTATTTATTTATTTATTTATTTTTATAAGTATTTTATTATACCACCATGAGATATACAATTACAAAGATGTTCATGTTTGGGTTTTGGTCATACAGTGTTCCAGCACCCATCCCTCCACCAGTGCCCATCTCCCACCACCAACGTCCCCGGTTCCCTCCCCTCTCCCCCAGCCCATCTCCATGGCAGGTCCTTTATTTCTTTCCCTTTCTCTCTATCTCTTTCTCTTTTCCTTCCCTTCCATATTGCAAATTACAGAATATACATTAAAGGGTTGTCATGTGTATCTTTTTGCCTTTATTTAATACTCAGTTCTAGGTTGGTATTAGTACTTTCAACAATTGTTAACACACTGTTCCATTTTCTGTCTTATCTAGCCTCTGACTCCCACATGTTTGTGATAATTTCCACCTTTGAAAAAAACCTCCTGATACATGTTTCACTTGACCTTGGATATTGGTATCATAATATATAGATATATATTTATGTCATGCAAATAAATACAGTCATTCTATATCTGTCTCTCTCCTTCTGGCTAATTTCACTCAACATGATCTTCTCCATGTCCATCCATTTATAGGCAAATTTTGTAACTTCATTTTTTCTAACAGCTGCATAGTATTCCATTGTGTACATGTACAAAAGCTTCTTTATCCAGTCTTCGATTCTCGGGCACTCTGGTTGTTTCCAGATTCTGGCTATTGTGAATAATGCTGCTATAAGCATAAAAGTAGGGATGGTGTTTCTGCTGCGTATTTTTGGCCTCCCAGAGTAGATTCCCAGGAGTGGTAGGGCTGGGTCAAATGGGAGTTCAATTTCTAGTCTTTGGAGGAATGTCCATATTGTTTTCCAGAAAGGCTGTACCAGCCGGCATTCCCACCAACAATGGATGAGTGTCCCCTTTTCTCCACATCCACACCAGCATTTGTTGTTGTTGCTCTTTTGGATACGTGCCAGTCTCTGTGGTGTAAAGTAATATCTCATTGTTGTTTTGATTACCAACACTACTTTTTAATCCTTCGTCCACTCTTGCATTAATCTACAGAAGCATTGATCGGAGCAGGAGAAAGCAGTGAGTAGTTTGTCTTGCATGCACGCAACCTGGATTTGATTTCTGGCTCTACATCTGGTAACCAGGGAGTGATCACTTAGCACAGAGCCAGGAGTGAGCCTGAGAACTGTCTGCTGTCACTCAAACACCACCACCCCTACCCTCCCAAACAGCATCACTGTCATTCACAAGATGGTGAGGATATTTACTCTTCCTTTGCCTAAGTTGTTCTTCCCCTGATATTGTGGGAAAGTTTCTTGCTTTTAGGACCAATAGCAAATAACATCTTTTTGGTGCTAACGTGGTTCAGGTTCTTGTCCTCTAGCAGTCAAGATGAAGAACAAGGGACCAGAAAGCAAATGACTGAATTTAGACAAGACTTTATTTAGGATAAGGAGAAGAAATGTAGGGAAAGTTTTAGATTGTCTAAGAGATTCCCTAAAGAGGCTTCCAGGGAAAGGTTGAACTCTTTAATACCCTTGTAACAAAGGTAGGTGGGTGGGTAAACATTTTTCTTTGCGTTCCAAGAACACTGACCATTAAAACAGGGAATAGGATGTTGAGGTGATTCTCTTGTCACATCTGGATCTACAGGGCCTGGGTGAACCAGTTTATGAGACATGACTTAGACCACGTTTGTGGCGCTCTGTGCTGGTAATTCTCTTGCTTAGGGTCATATCCCTAACCTTGCCCTGCTTGTTCCCCTTCTTCCCTATCACTAGAATGAATGCAGTTGGTGCTTTCATATCACTATTGCTCTGCTGTGCACTAATCCCCAGTTATTGAGTACCCGACTATGAACAGCTCACAACTGCCACTTTCTTTAAGCAATTGCTTTTAATCCCCTTGCCAAGGAAGTTATTTCCCTCCACCAGAGGGCACACTAAAGCCAAAATGTCAATGGCAGAGAGCTCCATAGGGGAGTCCCTCTAGAGTCAAAAAGACTTGACCAGAGCTTTATAGCTAAGTAAATCCTCAAACCATGACTTCAGCAACAGCATTAGAAATAAATGTTTTAACAAGCAGTATAAGGTAAATTCCTCCATGCCAGCTACCCCAAAAGAGAGTCACACACACAGCTCCTTCGACAACCCTGGAAGAAATCCAGACCCAACCACTCAAGACCCACAGAGCGGCCGCGTGGCAGTCTTAGATAGTACTAGATGTTAGGAAAGGTCCTTCCCAGGGTCTTTCACATTTATACACTGTATACAGTTCTAGGCAGGTTCTAGCCAAAATCTGTCATCCCAGTAAGCCTAGCAAGAAGCCAGAGCAATCTCCACATCATGAGGTCAGTCATTCTCAACATCCAGACTCCACAGTTCCTCACAGCTCCACCCAAGAGAAAACCTGATCTTTCCCCTCTAAGTTTCATCAGTAAATGCTTGAGATGAGAGCCTTCTACTGTGAGTATGCCACCTACACAGCAAAGCCTGGCAAGGTACCCGTGTTTTATTTGATATGCCAAAAACCAGTAACAATCATGAACCTCATTCCCATGACCTGAAGGAGCATGACCGTGGAGCAAGCAGATGCCTTTGGGCTACGGCTTGCTCACATCAGGACTTATGGAGATGTTACTGGCACCCACTCGAGTAAATCGATGAACAACGGGAAGATAAGTGATACAAGTGAAGTGATAAGGTAAATTATTTGTGTCTGCTAAGGGAGCAAGTTTGGCAGTGGTTGGGAAATTGGGAACCTTAATGCAGGAGAGGGCACATTGGTTTCATGGGATTCATGTTAGTATATTGAATACCAGAAATAACTGTTGTTAACAACTTTGTAAATCACACTATTTGTAAATCACAATATTTAGAGTTTTATTCAAAACGAAAAGACAGGTCCAGCTGAAAAGAAATAGATTGAAACACCATTTATAAACTAGAGTCACCCCACCGTGGCGGGAAGGGCGCTATCTGAAGCCACTTCTGGGTTGCTGGGAGCACAGAGGCCAGCCTAGTGGGCAGGAGGGACATACAGCTGCCCTCAGTGCGGTGTGTTTCAGAGCACGTGGCAGATGGGCTTCTTCACAAGGAGTCAGGACAACTGAACTTGAAAGCTTCAGGCCCAAATCAAAACAGCCCTGAGGCAGAAATAACCCTAACCTCATTCCATCTGTCAGGGGGAAGAGGCCCAGGACTTCCCTTGGCCAATTGGTCACATGAGTCCAGAGTGGGGGTGGAGGGACTCACCCTTGAGCAGCACAGAGACGCCAGGCCACAGGCCCACACGGAGGCCCCAGGTTATCTCTCAAAAACCTGGGGGCCTCTGGAGCGCCAAATCCAAGGGAGCCAGGCCAGGCCACCGCAGGTAGGAAGGAACCCCAGACCTGCAGAGCCTCTTGCACCCAAAAATAACATCCTCTGAGAGTTGTGCTTATCAGTGCCACAGCACTGTCAAGATGGGAGACATCCATGACATTGGCAACTGTCGCCCAATTCAGGGATGCTGTCTTGTTTGTCAAGACCTCGAAAATAAGATGGGCTGGACATGTAATGCAATTTGGAAACGACCACTGGACTACAGCCATTACCGACTGGATCCCACCGGGACATCAAAAGATCACGTGGCCACCCACCTACAAGATGGTCAGACTTCTTCATCAAGATCCTGAATGAATGGTTTGAGGCTCTTCGTATTCCTGGAGCAAGCAGATGCCATTGGGCTACACTGGCATGTGACAGGGACAAATGGAAACATTACTGGTGCCCGCTCAAGCAAATTGATGAATAACGGGATGTCAAGTGATCAAATGTCAAGTGACTGTTTATAACTTTCTTTTAATCTTTTTTCCCTTCCTTTCCTTATTCCTTCCCTCACTCCCAACTTTGTCTTTCTCTCCCTTCCTTCCTTCCTTCCTTCCTTCCTTCCTTCCTTCCTTCCTTCCTTCCTTCCTTCCTTCCTTCCTTCCTTCCTTCCTTCCTTCCTTCCTTTCTTCCTTCCTTCTTCTTCCTTTCTTTCTTTCTTTCTTCCTTCCTTTCTTTTCTTTCTTTCTTTCTTTCTTTCTTTCTTTCTTTCTTTCTTTCTTTCTTTCTTTCTTTCTTTCTTTCTTTCTTTCTTTCTTTCTTTCTTTCTTTCTTTCTTTCTTTCTTTCTTTCTTTTTCTTTCTTTCTTTCTTTCTCTTCCTTCCTTCCTTCCTTCCTTCCCTTCCTTCCTCCCTCCTCCTCCCTCTCTCCTCTCTTTCTTTCTTTCTTTTCTTTCTCTCTCTCTTTCTTTCTTTCTTTCTTTCTTTCTCTCTCTCTCTCTCTTTCTTTCTTTCTTTCTTTCTTTCTTTCTTTCTTTCTTTCTTTCTTTCTTTCTTTCTTTCTTTCTTTCTTTCTTTCTTTCTTTCTTTCTTTCTTTTCTTTCTTTCTTTCTTTCTTTCTTTCTTTCTTTCTTTCTTTCTTTCTTTCTTTCTTTCTTTCTTTCTTTCTTTCTATGATCCTGGATTGTTTAGCAGACAAGTGCCAAATATAGCAAAGCAGGCCTCCATAGGGAAGAAGCCCAAAAAGGAAAGTTAAAAAGATAGATACCAGTAGACTTTAGATTTAACTGCCAACTAATCTCATTAAAACCCAGAAACAATGACCTAGAGGTTTCTGATTTAATTATGTATTTTCAGGCAATATTATAGTTCTATATGCTCTGTAACTCTCACACTAAGATACACATAGTTGTTGATTCTTAATTATTTCCTTTGACTCATAATTCTACTTCCTGCATTTGCTGATATTCCCATTATGTTAAATAGCTTCACTGAATTTTTCAAATGATGTTAAACATAGACTAAGACACAATCTGACAAGAAGAAGAAATCAGACTGTTCTGTGATTTGGGACCCCAGTCACACAGCCAAGTACACTTGTGCTATGCCCTTGTCTCCTGTGCTCATTTTACTTCCTGCCCTTTGATCGAGGACTTCTGCCGTTTGATTCTTATGGGGCTCAACAACGTGTCTTGTCAGACTGACTTCTTGTCAGCATAACAGCCACGCAGCATGTCCGTGATGTCTCGCTTGCTATACAGAGTGTGTGCTTACTCTCCCGTTTCCAACTGTGTGTGGTAGGAGCAGAGGATCACGCTCCTGCACATCTTGGAAAATCCTGGGAAACCTATACCCACAATAAGCCCACTGTTACAATTTCTTAAAGTATCTTATTGTAAAGGGAGAAACTGTGACATTATTAAGAGTGGCTGCTTTGTGTCACTTATTGAGCTGGCTCTAAGATATTTAGTGTAAGGATCTCTCAAGACCTAAGGAAGTTTCTTATTGGTTGGACTACATTACCCCCAAGGTTTCATGTTGAAGTCTTCTGGGGAATGACATCACTGCAGAAAGCTATGGCTCCATCCTTAATCCAATATGACTGATATCTTTAATAAGAAGATGCATTTGTGGAGACAATGTATCAGAAGAAGAAAGGCAGGGGAGGTTTGCAATTACACTGTCATAAAATAAGGCACAGCTGAGGACTGAAGTTGTTTTGAGGAATAAAACATGGAACAAATCATTCCCTAGCTCCTTTTGACACCCTGATTTTAAACTTCTGACCTTAAAAATATGAAATAATGAACTACTGTTATTCTAAGCCTCCCGAGTTTGTATCCAGGAAACCAAAACTCTGAGTTTGAAGTGCTCGGAGTTTTCCTATATTCACTTTTATTTTCATTAAATGTAAGGCTAACCCAGAAATGTAGAGTTAAGCCATGACACCTATCTTCAGAGAGTTAACTATAAGGGACACAGAAGGAGAAATTACTAAGAGATAAAAGCACAGGAAATAAAAGTAACTCACTATATGTGAAAAGAGAAAAATGGCGCACACCAGTCTTCCACTCCATTGCCTTCTCCTTTCCTTCTTGCTTTTCACCTCACAGTTTATCACACATCACCAGATTGCCCTGCCCACGTCCATCCAACCAAGCTTCTACTAAACCAATATTCCTGGAGAAGAGTTTTTCCAATTATCAGTCTATAATGATTCATTTTATTAGATTTTATCCCATCTGAAAATAAGTATCTGAATAAACACTGGTCCTGCTCGTTACTGAGCAGATCAAACTTTCGATCTCAATTTTTAAATTTGAAATAAAAGTGAAAAACAACCATTCTCTATTTTATTCCATGCCATTGGAGTAAAATTGAAATAAGATTCAATGTTCAAAAGCACTTAGAAAACATTTAGTACTTGGCCATTTTAATATTTGCTTTTTACTGGGAACATCTTGTATAGCCACTATTGTCATTCAAATAGGATAGCATGAAATGTTTCATTTATTTGGTACCTTACAAATATTTCATAGTTTTCAAATTAAATTATCTAACATATCACTATCACTATCTTCCCGTTAATCATCTATTTGCTAGAGCGGGCACCAGTAATATCTCTATATGTCCTCTCGCATGCTAGTAGAACCCAAAGGCATCTGCTTGCTCCAGGAACATAAAGAGCCTCAAACCATTATATTAGGTCATGGGAATGACCTAATATAAATGTTACTGGTATTTGGCATATCAAATACTACACGAGCAGCTTGCCAGGCTTGCCGTGCGGGTGGCATACTGTTGTAGTCACCTCTAAATAAAGCATTTATTGATGGACCGCACGGCCGCTAGCGGCCGTGAGGCCGGCTGTGATAGTCTGGTCTGCTGGGTGGAGTTGTGATGAGAGGAAGTCCGGATGTGAAAAATGGTGGGCCCCATGGAGTAGGGGGTGTCATCTGGCTTGTTGTGAGGCTCTGCTGGGGTGGCAGGCCAGGGCTAGAACTCCGCCATGCCTCCCAGGTGCCTCCTGAGCGGCTGGGCACAGGGAGAGCAAGTAGCAGCTCTGCCCCATGTCTGAGAGTCTCTGGTTCAGCATACCTGGGCTGGATTGCAAAAAATAACTGCTGCAGGGTGGGTGTTGATGATCTGGGCTGTGATAGTCTGGTCTGCTGGGTGGAGTTGTGACAAGATGGAAGTCAGGATGTGGAAACTGGCGGTCCCCATGGAGTAGGGGGTGTCATCTGGCTTGTTGTGAGGCTCTGCTGGGGTGGCAGGCCAGGGCTAGCAACATAATTTTAATCATAATTTTAATCTATCTAACATAATTTTAATCAAAATTCAGGTAACTATTCAATGCTATGCACATTTTAGAGAACAGAAAACTGATCTTAGAGTACTTTTTTCAAAGCTTATGAACAAATGTGATTTGTTCATAAATAGTATTTTGTGCTTTGAAACCATATTTAATTCTCATGACTTACTAAGAGATACTTAAAAATCCCTAACCTGGGCCGGAGCGATAGCCCAGCTGGTAGGGCATTTACCTTGCATGTGGCCGGCCTCTGCCCATCTGGGTTCAATCCCCGGCAGCCCATATGGTCCCCCAAGCACCGCCAGGAGTAATTCCTGAGTGCAGGGCCAGGAGTAGCCCCTAAGCATTGCCGGGTGTGACCCAAAAAGGCAAAAAAAAAATACCAAACCTTTGGTATAAGTTCTAAAAATAAGTCCTTATCAGAGGCAATGTAATGTCCGTCACTACTTATTTTGACCTTGAATATCCTCCAATGATATATCCAATTTCACTAAGTTCCTCAAGAACAACGCTGTTGGAAAAAAAGACAAGGGCAAAAAAATATGGTGAAGGTATGGTAAAAGCTTAACGTGAGTACCATTAAGATTTTTCTTTTGTTCCCTGGTAGGAAGGCATTGATTTTCTGGAAGAAAGAGACTAATTTGAGTTTACTTTTTGAATAGATATACCCTTAGACAAGAGAGAGAGAGAGAGAGAGAGAGAGAGAGAGAGAGAGAGAGAGAGGAGAGGGAGGTTAAAATTGAGACACTAATATTTACAGAAAGAGAATAAAAATAAAGAATACTTATCTCATAGATACTGTGTGCAGGTTTTCTGTCTAGAGTCATGAAAGTAAGGGATGAGTGGGTCTCTGCCATAGAATCATTAAGCTCGGTGCAGAGGTAGCCTGACTCATGTATTTGTCTATATATTTTACTTATTCACATCCTTGTCTAGAGTCTGAGTGGTGAGTAGGTGGATAAGAATGAATATGCAAAGATTTTGACTTGACACTTGGAAAGATACCAGCTCACATTGATTCTCCACTGTTTTCCTTAGCATTCTGTTATGGAAACGGCTTCCAGTCTCTCCCCAGTCCTGTGTGTACTCTATAGGATAAATCTGATCTTTGTGTATTCCAGTTAAATTGCCTTGAAGCTGTGACATCTAACTGCAGTCTGACATCTAAGACACTGATTATCTATCTTATTTGTCCTACCCAGACACTGAGATACACCTGATACTAAAACTACACTGAAAAAATTTAAATACTCACCACTCTGTATCACTCATCTTCCTGTTGTTTATCGATTTGCTCAAGCGGACATCAGTAACGTCTCCATTCGTTGGGAATGAGGTCCATTATTGTTACTGTTTTGGGCATATCAAATACACCACGGGTAGCTTGCCAGGCTCTGCCGTGGCTTTGGATTTATCCCAGGGGGCCCAGTCTGCTGTCAGGCTAGAAGCATTCTCGTCTCCTTCTTTTCTCCTCCTCAGTGGATAGAGTAATTTGTAGCAGGACAGGTCTTCAGGTCCATTGAGTACAGGAAGAGGACAGTGGGCTTCATGAAATGGTCCAGGATGGGGTTTAGGGTTTAGGTTGGTGTTTAGATTTATGGGCTAATCTGGTCTATTTATGTTCTTGCATTGACTATCTGAATTTCTGGAACATGGTTGTTCTCTACTAATTTGATGCACTGGGATGAGCTGGCAGCAGGTCTGCCCTGTGTGTCAGTGTCTCTGGATCACTGACAGTTCTGGAGCAGTTCGTGGGTGGATCCACTGTGCCTCCGGAAGGGACAGAGGTGGGGTAGAGGGGCCCCAGCTCCATCTCCATGGAAATACTCATGGTGGTTATAATTCCAGGATCTATTTATGATCTCACTTTCTAAACCTTTTCTCTACTTTCAAGGTGGAAAAGAAAAATCCGATTTTAATTTCAAAATTAAGATCCCTCTGTTTAACTGGATTCCTTTCTTAAAGAATTAATTAAATGGTAAAATGAATGTTCTCCTTCAAAATGTACCACTGTGACATGTAACCACATACGCTTCTACTTAGCAAGAATTTGTTAAGATCCTTATCTGTAATAGGCTTTGAATAAAGTCAAGAGAAAAAAAAACAAATGTGTGATTTTTGGATTAGAGAGATAAGACATATTAAAGCTCAAAATAAGCAAATGTCTAATTGAAAATTGTGTTTAATTATGTGAAAGTATTCTAAAGCTACAAAGTGAAATATTCATGTAAAGAATGTTATTTGTGTCTGCTGATATATAGGATTTGACATCAAAATGAAGTAATTTATACATGTGGTTATCTTTAATTTTCTTTGCTAGCATTTTATACCCATTTCTATGTATATCTATTTTCTAAACCACAAATTTCTCAAGAACTGATAATATGCCTAATTGATTTTTGTATAGCTATAGTGCAGTAATAAGCCTGCTTGTTACTCAAAATGTTTTTAATAAATTAATAAATGGGCAAATAATGTGACTCTTAAAATACTTTACTATGCTAAGTTTATGCTAAACTAATGAATGTTTCTACATAATAAATAAATCCCACTAGTTTCACAGATATATAATTATGAACATTTAGGCAGTGTTAACACAAAACTACTAAATTTTCATACTCTTTCCACTTAGGAGTCTTTGTATAATCCATTTCTTCTCTCTGTAACTCTTATTCCTGATGTTCTTCTAAGACATCCCTTTGAGTTTCAAGGTATATGCTGTACCCTGAGGAAATTTTCCCAATCCAGAATACATCCAGCTCCTTTCTTAAGCATGTGAATGACACCTTTACCTATCTTTCATAGTTACTGCCACAATTTGTAATTGAGTTTTCTTTTACTTTTTGCTATGCATCACTATATTAAAAATTCTATAAAAGTGGGGCCAGAGCTCATAGCACAGTGGGTAGGGTGTTTGCTTTGCACACGGCCAACCTGGGTTCGATCCCTGGCATCCCATATGGTCCCCTGAGCACCGCCAGGAGTGATTCCTGAGTGCAGAGCCAGGAGTTACTCCTGAGCATTGCTGGGTGTGACCCAAAAAAGCAAAAAAAAAAAATTCTATAAAGGTAGGATCCATTTATTCTATTTGCTCTGCTACATTTCAGTATCTACTGCATAATACATTCTTAGTAAATATTTATTGCCTGATAAATTATTCAACTTACTGAGTAAAAATGTAGTTCTTAACTTTCTCAAAATCACTTCAGTGAAAAACAATCACTTCAATGAATTTCTTTCTTCTAGGTTATCCTCTGACACTAACCAGTTGTTTAGACTCTGAGCAGTCACTCTTTATTCTAGAAAATGAAGAGTTTGAGATTTAGGGTTACTCTACCTAGACTTCTACATAGGGCTTTTTAGTATTTCAGTCCTGTGCTATTTGTCTGTATATATGTTATAGTCTAGTACTATATTGCTTAATTACTATGACTTTTCTGTATAGCTTTAAGCCAGGGTGCATGACAATTCCATTGGTGTTGGTTTTTCCTATTTGGTTCTTCTTGCAATTCCAAACAACTTTTATGATATTTTGTGTTCTATACTTTTTATGAATGCTATTGGGATTTTGATAGGGATTGCACTGAGTCTGTGTATTGTTTTCAGTTGTGTGGTCATTTTAAGAGTGCTGATTATTTAAGTACATCTGCATAAAATTTACATAAGTCATATAAAATTTATAAAATATATAATAATTTAGGCAACTCACTGAGCATTTGCTTATAATAATGATAAAAATGCCCTAAGAAAGTTTACAAAAAAACTCCATTGTGATGGATCTGCTCTGCTCTGCCTGAGCTCTGCTCTTGCAGAGCCTGGCAAGCTACCCATGTTTTATTTACTTGTTATGCCAAAAACTAGTAACAATTATGGACCATAGTTCCATGACCTGAAAAATAGTTTGAGGCTCTTCCTGTCCCTGGAGCAAGCAGATGCCCTTGTGTTACACTTGCTTGTGACAGGACTTATGGAGATGTTACTAGTGCCCACTCGAGGCAAATCGATGAACAAATGGGAAGACAGTGATACAGTGTCAGTGATGGATCTGACCTGAAATCACACATAAAGAATCAACACCTTCAGGTGCAGGGTGGCCTCTCTGCCTGCCTGCCCTGCACTAGACTAATGGGCGGCTTGGCTTGGGGACAAGTTTGGTCCCTTGGCTTGCTCCCCTGCCAAGCCCCAGGAAGTTAGAAAACCTCGCGCAAACAGCCACAGCCATCCTCAAGGTTCGGACCCCACAGCGGGACACAGCCCGATTCCAGTAGTGAAGGGGCGCAAAGCTCCTGCGCGATATCTCAAAACCTGGTATACCACAAGCTCGTGGGACTCAGAGACTGGTAGGGCAGAGAAGAGAACAGTGTGCTGGTAATGGTTGAGAATGATGGTACCATCCAAGAACTGAACATTGGATATAGCAAAAAGGTACACATGATAACCTCTAGATGTATGTATTGCAATCCACAATGTGTAAGAAAGGGAAGCGAGATGGAGAGAGAAATAGAGAGAAAGAGAAAGAGAAGAAAGATAGAGAGAAGGAGAGAAAAGAGATAAAGAACCTGCCATGAACGTGGGATAGGTGAAGGCAGAGGGAAGTGGGGATATTGGTGGTGGGACATGGGCACGGGTGGAGGGATGGGTGATGGAACACTGTATAACTGAAACCCAAACATGAACATTTTGTAATTGTATATCTCACAACGGTAAAATAAAATATATATTAAAAAATAAAAAAAGAGTCAACACCTTATGATATTTACTGCTACAGAAAAGGGGAACAGTAAATGATAGTTATTCAAGACTTTCTAGTGTGCAGTGTACTATACTAAGCATTTATATGCTATTTGATATAATATTAGATTGGTTTCAAATTAGAAAACAGAAAGCATTTAGCACAGATGAAGGAAAACTGACCTTAGATAAATTATATTCCAAAAAGCATACAAGCTATGTAGAGGCATTTATCAGTAGTAATGAAAGGTTTAAAATCTGGAGTTACACACCACAGAGACTGGCACACATCCAAAACAGCAAGAACAACCAGTGCTGGCGTGGATGTGGGGAAAAAGGGACTCTGATCCACTGTTGGTGGGAGTGCCGACTGGTCCAGCCCTTTTGGAAAACAATATGGGCATTCCTCCGAAAACTAGATATTGAGCTCCCATTTGATCCAGCAATAGCACTCCTGGGAATATACCCGAGAGACCGAAAAACACATAGCAGAAACACTATCTGTACTTCTTTATTCATCTCTGCGCTATTCACTATAGCTAGAATCTGGAAACAACCTAAATGCCTGAGAACAGAGGACTGGCTAAAGAAACTGTGGTTCATCTACACTATGGAATACTATGCGGCTGTCAGAAAAGATGAAATTATGAAATTTACCTGCAAATGGATGGACATGGAGACTATCATGCTGAGTGAAATTAGTCAGAAGGAAAAGGACAGATATAGAATGACTGCATTCATTAATGCGACATAAATAGATACCAGTGTTTTACTAAATGTGGGAAATGGTAATGGCAGATTAAAACTCACCATTGAATATACACAAAGAGACTTAAGTGATAAACTCTAAATACCTGCAGGGCTAGCCACAATGTGTAAAATAAGAAGGAGAGAGATGCAGAGACAGAGAGAGACAGAGAGAGAAAGAGAGGAAACTGGGGTACCTGCTATTAAGGCGGCCTGGGGGTGGGGCAGGAGGGGTGGGGTACATTGGTGGTGGAAATGGGGCACTGGTGGAGGGATGGGTGCTGGTATACTGTATTACCAAGAACCAATTATGAACACCTTTGTAATGGTGGTGTTTCACTGTGGTATAATAAAAAATTAAAAATAAAATAAAATAAAAATAAAATCTGGAGTTAAATGACCTGTGCAAGTATTCTAACTATTACTTTAGCCATATGATCTTGAAAATATTACTTAACTATCATGTTGTTGTAGGTTTTCTCTCAGGTACAAAATGGAATGAAAAGCAGCATTTACTTCAGAGGATTATTTTAAATATGTATAAAAACCTGAGAACAGTGACTTATATTTTGTTAACCCTATATAAAGTCCCATTATTCCATTTAATATTCTTGGATCCTTCATTCATCCTCTACTCTTAATTGAAATCAAAGCTTAATAGTGCCTAAACAGTCAACAGTAAAGGACAGAAATCAAATAGAAATGAGAAATGTCATAAAATACAGCACTTGAGCAAATAAGCAGTACCTCTAAAATCCTTGACTAGACAAAGGAGATAAGGTGGACTCCAGGTCCTTTCATATTGAATTGTTGATGGAGAGACCTAATGCATCAGGGAAGTACTCCTCACACACTCAGAAATGCAGCATCACTAGCAAAGCAATACATCCTCAAATATGATTTAACCAAACTGCAGAGGTCTCTATTTTATTTGCTCTTAGTGAAAGTAGAATGTTTCATTAAAGAGGAACTTCTGGATTTGGACAAGGGACTGCGTAAAATATCCCTATTGTGCATTCTTGAGGTATCTAGCCACATTCAGGAGAAACATAGAGAAGCTTGAGGAATTCCAGGAATAGTTTGGTGTAGACCAACATTCACAGATAAAATGTTTTGACATAAGCTGACAAAATTTCATTTTTGAGAATGTGTATCAGGATAGTTAACTATATTCCATAGGCTATTTAATCTTTGAAAAAGGACAAAAGTACCAAATGGAGGAAGGAAAGCATCTTCAACAAGTGGTGCTGGGAAAACTAGGCAGCTATGTATAAAAATGATTTGGACCTCTGTCTAAAACCATGCACAAAAGTCAGATCAAAATGGGCTAAAGATCTCAATACCAGACCTGAATATATAAAGTATGTTGAAGAAAATATCAGAGAAACCCTCCAGGACATTGAAGCTAAAGGCATAATCAACGATGAAACACCACTATCAAAGCATTTTGAAGCAAAGATAAACTATAGATCTACATGAAACTAAAAGCATCTTCACCTCAAAAAAAGGTGACCAAGATACAAAGACAGTCCACAGAGTGGGAAAGAATATTTACCCAATGACCATCTTATAAGGGGCTAATATCCATGATATATCAGGCACTGATAGAACTTTACAAGAAGAAAACAGCCAACCCCATCAAAAATGGGGAGAAGAAATGAACAGAAACTTTGACAAGGAAGAAATTCGAATGGCCAAAAGACATGAAAAATGCTCATCATCACTAATCATCAGGGAGATGCAAATAAAAACAATGAGATATCATCTCATTCCACAGACTCTGGCACATATCCAAAAGAGCAAGAACAACAGTGTTGACATGAATGTGGAGAGAAAGGGATTCTCATCAATTGTTGGTGGGAATGTAGACTGCTACAGTCTTTTTGGAAAACAAAATTGACATTCCTCGAAAAACTAGACACTGAGATCCCATTTGAGCTAGCCATAACACTCCTGGGAATATATATATATATATATATACCCTGTGAGGCCAAAACACACAGTGGAAACACCATCTACACTTCTATGTTCATAGCAGCACTATTCACAACAGGCAGAATCTAAAACCAACCAGAGTGCGTGAGAATAGACGACTGGATAAAGAAATTTTGGTACATCTACACAATGGAATACTATGCAGCTGTTAGGAAAAATGAAGTTATGAAATTTGCTAACAAATAGATGACATGGAGAGAATCATACTGAGTGAAATTAGCCATAGGGAAAAAGGACAGTTATAGAATTATTGCATTTTATCTGCGGGATATAAAAATATTGTATGATATCAATATCCAAGGATAGGCAAAACATGGATCAGGAGATCTTGTCAGTGGGTGGAATCTACTGCAAGTATGTGGGAGTCAGAGGTTAGGTAAGACAGAGAAAGGAGCAGTGTACTGTACTAATAATTGTTGAAAATGATAATACCAGCCTAGAACTGATCATTGAATGTAGGCAAAGGATATATATGATAACCTCTAAATGTATGTATTGTAAGTCACAAAGAGTAAGAGAAAGAAGAGAGAGAGTGAGTGAGAGAGAGGTAGACAGAGAGAGAGAGGAGGCAAAAGTACCTTCCATAGAGGCAGGTTGTGGGAGGGTGGAGGGAATCAGGGGATATTGGTGGTGGGAATGGGCACTAGTGGAGGGATGGGTGCTGGAACACTGTATGACTGAAACCCAAACATGAACATCTTTGAAATTGTGTATCTCACAGTGGTATAATAAAAACATTTTCATATATTTTTGAGGCTATACATAAGGATGCTGAGAGATAGAAAAATAAGAAGTGCTAGTTTTATTACCTCAGTAAAAATTTAATCTCAATAACCACTTCTTCTGTTTAAAACTGAGGGAAGCAGTATAGGAAATGTAAAGCAGTATAGGTCATTAGAAACAAAAGGAGTAATTGAAACACACAGAAGTAAAGCCCAAGTTAAAAAATCACTTCAAAAAATCCTGAGTATAGAGCCAGAAGTAATCTATAAGTATAGTCCAGTGTGGTCCAAAACCAAAAAAATTAAAAATAAAAACAAAAAAATGACCAACATTATGTGTAGGTTGTGCATACAAACTATTTGTCCCATGGTTTACAAATAGATTAAAAATATGCAGACACCAGTTACTCAGGTGCAGAGCAGAGTCTCTGCCTGCCTGCCCTGTGCTAGGCTGAAGGGGGTGTCTTTGAATGGTTTTGCTCCTTGCCTGCACACCCCTCTCCTGCACAGAAACTCAGAAGCTAGAAAACCTCATGCAACACAATCACAGTCATCCTCAAGGTTCGGACTCCACAGATGGACACAGCCCGATCCCCAGGGCACACGGAGCAAAATGCCTGCGTAATGTCTCAAAACATGGTATACCACAAATGTGTGGGTGTCAGACCTGAACACCTGAAGAATCTGCCGTCAGGTACTCATCAATACACTAGCTCGGCTCTTCACATGCTACCTGTCTGAATGCAAGCTTCCCTCCCAATGGAAAACCAGCAGGGCAGTTCTACTGTTCAAGAAGGGAGACATCCACAAAATTGAAAACTATTGCCCTGGCTTCTGAAAAGGATTCAGCACAATTGACATATCCACATGGTAACCAAGCTCATTGAGGTTTGTAGGATGCTGCTTTGTCTAACTTTCATGGATTTAAAGAAAGCTTTTGATTCTGTTGAGACCGAAGTGGTCATGGAAGCCCTAGTCAAACAGGGTGTTCAAACAATACATCAAGATCCTTCATGAGCTGTATTACGGATTCACCACCAGGATCCCACCACTCAACAAGGAAGTGTTCACTGATGTCAAAAGAGAGGTTCAACAGGGTGAAACCATCTCACCAAAACTCTTCAGCGCCACCCTCAAGAATGTATGTAATGGGACAACTAGAATGGGAAGGAATGGGAGTGAAGATAGACAGTCGGCAACTACACCACCTCCGCTTTGCTGATGACATTGTTCTAATAACACCAAACATTAGCCAAGCAGCACATATGCTGGCTGACTTTGACTGTGAATGTGGAAATGCATGTCTACATCTGAATCTCAACAAAACAATGTTCATGGAAAATGAACTAGTTCCAGATGCTCCTGTTGGAGGATAGGTTTGAGTTAGTTTGGGAGTTTTGGTGTTTTTCCCACTCCCACCTTAATCTATTTAAGCCAAGGTTCATTCTAATGAGACCTCTCTTCTATGTAAACACTGCTAGAGGGTGTGACAGTTACAGAAGTCACCTTGATTGAATAACTTCTGATTTATACATCTACTAAGGCGTCTATGTTTTCTAGATTGGGCATAGCTCCTCTTTATACCCACTGCACCCAGCGTGGGACAGTTAGAATTTACCAGGAGACTAGCACCCTGCCTACGCTGAGACTATAGGAAGACTATAGGAAGGATCATATTAGTTTGCTCTAAGCAGGCGAGTGTGACCCTTTCAGTACACAAGAACAAGATACTCAGAATCACCCTGGTGCAGATAATAAAAGAAGAACCTTGTGGGTACCATCTAGATTACATGAAGCTCATGAAGTTAAGATGTATTACTTTATACCAGCCCCCTCTCTCCAGTGTTTTACATAAGAGATAATCTCGGGATTAGTCCATGGTGTAACCTTTGTTTATATCTGCAATAGGGTGTGGCACTGCTCTTCTACACTCTGTTTAGAGTTCTTTGTTGACATGACCCTCCCGGTTGGATTACTTTGGTGTATATAAGGGGCTGACTTGAGGTCCCTTCACTTTGGGCCTTTTAGCTGTCGGCTTTTGGCTCCCTGCGGCTTTTGGCTCCTCAGCTTTCAGCTTTTGGCTCCTGTGGCCTTTAGCTCTTCAGCCTTTTGCTTTTGGCTTTTGGCTTTTTGCTCTTTGGACTTTTGCTCCTTCTTCTGGGTAGGACTCATCTCATGTAAGATCCTCTCATTTGGTGGGAGACTTAGGCTCTTTTGTATGGTTTAAGTTCGGACCAGAGCTAGAGTTTGTTCATTATATTGGAGTGCTGTGGAAGAGCTTTTGTACTATTAAAAGCCTTTTTAGAACTGCACCGGACTCATGAGTTTTCATCTGTTCTCCCGGCATCCTCGGAGATAGAGGGAAAACTTCTGACCTGACTACTGTCGGGGACCCTAGCAGCCTTCCCGACATGCTCCATTCACATTCAATGGAACAAACATCTTTGAATGTAGCAGTTATGTGTTCCTAGGTTGAGAACTCAACATGATGAAAGACCTAAAAGCTGAGCAGCACAGGAGGTAGAGAGCAGCATGGAATGCCTTCAAGGGCATCGAAGAAATAGCTAAAAGGACAAAGAACCTCTGGCTCTGGGGCCCATCTATTCGACTCCACCTTTCTCCCTGCATTAACATATGGCTCGGAGACCTGGGCCCTACAAAAGCAGGATGAGAACGCTATTCGGGTCTCCCAAAGAGGAATCAATAGAGCTATGCTTGGAATATCATGCCTCACTCAAGTGAGAGAAGGAATCCACAGTTCCAACCTCTATCGACGTTTAAGAGTCAGGGATGCTGTCTCGTTTGCCAAGGCATCGAAAATCAGATGGGCTGGACATGTAATGAGATTTGGAGACGACTGCTGGACTAGAGCTGTTACTGAGTGGATCACACTGGATGTCAAAAG
The DNA here is from genome assembly GCA_021461705.1 of Cryptotis parvus. Classification (NCBI taxonomy): domain Eukaryota; kingdom Metazoa; phylum Chordata; class Mammalia; order Eulipotyphla; family Soricidae; genus Cryptotis; species Cryptotis parvus. Next base: position 68,098 of record JAJIBD010031127.1, on the reverse strand, counting down.
ATCATGTGGCCGCCCACCTACAAGATGGTCAGACTTCTTCGTCAAAACCCTCAATGAACGGTTTGAAGTTTTTCGGTATACCTGGAGCTAGCAGATGCCATTGGGCTACACTGGCACATGACTGAGACAAATGGAAATGTTACTGGTGTCCACTCGAGCAAATTGTTGTATAACAGGATGTCAAGTGATCAAGAGATCAAGTGTTGGATATATAAGTCAGTGGCTTAGTACACACCTGTCATGTGTGAGGTCCTGGATTCACTCTTGAGACCACAAAAATAAAAATGTTCAGATCATTAATTTTTTTCTTCTGCAAAGATTCAAGCACTGGACATAATTTATGCCAGTGTGTCTCTATGGTATGAACTCCATCATTGGGACTATTTTTGGCTATTAAAAAATGACATCACTTAAAACTGAAAAAGAATATGAGAATATTTTAAAGGTTGCCCATGTTGGAGAGATTGGGAGATTAAAAAAAAATCCTTTTCCTCAAGGAAGATTGTGACGGGCTGGTGTTCAGTTCTCTTCTCTTTATCTGTGCTGTATCATCTTACCTGGCAGCTACTATGCTACAATCAGCTTCTTGAAGGACTAGACTGGAAGGTTTATGAGAGCATGAACTATTTTCTCACTACTGTATTTCTACGGGCTACATGATATAGATGTTTCACAAGACTTTATTAATAGCATAGTGCATATTTTTTTAATCCCAGTAAAAGGCAACTGCTAGCTGTACTCCCTGGACCAGAAAATGACACTGGAATTATAAACTGTAGGTGATAACTTATATATCCCTCATGGTTATCAAAGTTAAAAGTGTGTATATGTGTGATTCTAATTTCCCCAAAATATTCACAGTAACAGAAAAGTAAAGTGAAATGGTACAAAAATCAAATGCTCACAAACAATGCATTGTATAAGTAGATTAAGGAACATTTATGTTCTGCTGTATAATATTCACTTCACTTCACTTGTTCTCCTGTTGTTCATCGGTTTGCTCAAATGGGTGCCAGTAACTTCTCCATTCAGTGGGAATGAGGTCCATGATTGTTACAGATTTTGACATATCACGTACATCATGGGTAGCTTGCCAGGCTCTGCCATGGCTCGGGTTCATCCTATAGGGCCCATCTTTTTCTATGTCATATCATCAACCATCCAGGGACTATGGGGCAGAGCTCTGGGGGTATAGACAAACCTGTCCCCTGTCTACCACCTGCCAATGCAGCCGGGCACCACAGCCACACCTGTAACACCTCGAGGGGCAGGTTCTATAATATTAGTCTACAAAACTCTATTTCTCAAATACGAAAACACATATGTTCAGTGTTAAAAAATTTAAAACCCAACATAGTAAGAAGTATTTAAAATTTGTAATTCATAAAGCACATGTGAGATTTGTGTGTTTTCTATAGTAAAGATTCAAAAATATTAATATTACTATCTAGATAGTAATATTTTGGGTTGGTTGTTTTGGTGGGGGGTGTTTGGGGTGTGTGTGTGGTTCATTGGAATGATCATTTCCTACTTTTCAAGCTGCTTTGTACCTAATAGCATCCTGTTCTTCTCCCTCATACTTCATTTATAATCCAAACAAAAATAAAGCAGTCTAAAAGTAAAATGAACACACTCTTCTCTGCAACAAGATAGTGTGCATTCTTGTTCTAATTCTACCTGGGGAAATCTTAAAGATATTCATTATACTCTTCTAGAATTGGTTCCCTTACTTGGAAAATGAACTATTGAATGTGTTATCTTTCCTTTTTATAGATAGATGTGTAGATGAAATTTCAGAGAACATTTTTCAAATTGAAAAACAGATAAATTCCAGATGGAAATATGTATTGAAATAACAGGGAAAAAAGGGAAAGGGAGAATGAGATGAAAGTGATGAAAATTTAACATGATTGTATGAGAAAGTTCCGAGTGTAAAATTTTGAGACATCTCAGAAATAATTTTCTTATAGTAAGTATCATCATCTCTATTACAAACTGGATAAATGATAGATTGTGCTTTTCAAGACATCTTAATTTCTACCATCATTATGTAAAGATGACAAGTTAAACTTGTTAAATATTAGTATATAATAAACAGTCAGAAAACAATTTCTCCAGTTGTTAAAAAATATCACCATATGACCCTATTTATCCTCTCCTATTAATTCATCCAAAGGGGAAAAGCATTTATTTCAAAAGATAGTATTGAAAAAGGTGGCGATATATATAGCTCTACACTTACTACTACAATGATTACGATATACAATATATGAAGTGATACACATACATTTATATCACAAGGGAATCTTGTAAGAAAAGATAAAATATCTCATTTGCAAAAAAAACAGATTGAACCGGAAGAGGTTAAATGAGGTCAGAAAGTGAAAGACATTTACTGCATGATGATAGTCAATTTTAGATATAAAGAAATAAGGCAAGAGAATAAACTAAGATAACCAGACTCTTAGGAGAGAATTTAGGTTACAGTGGACAGGAAGTAAGGATAGAGAGGGACAGAGGGACTCAGTGGACTGTGCTGAAGGGATATTGATATTCTGGTGGTGTAAATTATGTAAAGAGGAGCAAACTGTACACATTCATCACATAGTGTCTTACATGGATGTTACCACAATAAATAAGAAGAGAGACTGGTTCTCAAATTGTTTATGTAGATAATTAGGAAAAAGAAACTATATTCTCTTAACTCCAACCCCCATCCATCAGACCTCACAGTGAAAGCAGTGTGGGGTGTGATCACACCAGCAATTTTTTTGTTTGTTTGGTCCATGCTCAGTGGTGCTCATGGATCCTGGCCAGGCTCAGGAGACCATATGGTGTGCTGGAGATCAAATTGAGGTCAACCGTATGCAAAGAACCTATCACCTTTACTATCACTCTGGCCCCTAAGAATTTTAATTTGCTAAATAATATGTGGTTTTAATGAAAGTATATTATATAGCAGTTAGGTGCACTTGACTTGTGTGCAGCCTGCAGTTCAATTTCAAGCATCACAGATGGGGCCCTAAGACCCTCCAGCCCCTAAGCTCAACTGAACAGTTGAGTAAGCTCTGAGATCTGTTTGGTGTGTCCCAAACAAACAAACAAATAAATAGCAAAAGAGAAAAGAATACAAAGCTTAGCTTCTTTTCAAGTACTTAATATACTCTTCTTAATAAAGCTTTCCCCTTACTGACCTTTAGTGATCTCCTTATTTTAGTTAAAATAAGGAGTGTATTAAATCATGCTTTAAGTTTCTTTGATCAGTGAAAGTTCCAAGAGTTGGAATCTAATACTATATAGTTATGTCTTCCCTTTGCACATATATGTCAAATTCAGGTTAAGAGCTAAATAACTAAAGTTATTAGCTGCTGTTACAAAAAATTGCTCACAGCTCACTGGTTTGACTTATACATTATATTACATAATGCCTTTGCTCTAGTTTTACCTTGAGAAGATTATTAAACCTTTTCAGTTCCCATTTATTTGTCTGTAATTAACAGGTAAAGAACATCTGGGGCTGGAGCAATAGTGCATTTGTCTTGCACCTGGCCTGAACCAGGTTCAATCCCGGCATCCCATATGGTCCCCAGACCACCGCTAGGAGAAATTCCTGAGCAAAGAGCCAGGAGTAACCTCTGAGCATTGCTGGGTGTGACCCAAAAAGCAAAAAAAAAAAAAAAAAAAAAAAAAAACTAAATTAAAAAAAATAAAGAGCATCTTCTTTGCAGAACTAAGTGGAATCACACAAATGTCTTAGATTTCAGGCAGTGAAAGGTATGTGTACTAATAAAATTAAGGGCCATCTTTGAAAACTGACAAGCTTTTAGAGTTTAAGAGAGAATCTGACTCCTGTTTCATGTTTCTTCTTTTCTTTTAATTTATTTTATTATTTATGTTTGGCTTGTTTGATTTAGGACCACTCCTGGCTCAGGACTTAATTCTGACTCTGCTATCAGCGATCACTTCCGGGGGGACTGAGGGGGAACATATGGGACGCCAAGATCAAATCAGGTCAGTCGTATGCAGGACAGTCACCCGGCCCTACCCACGTACTATTGCACAGACCCCCCCATTTCTTAATGTAAAATTCTAAAGAAAAATAAACCCACAAAAATGCCACGATGTTTCATTTTCTTAAAAGGCCCCCAAACAGGCTGTTATTCTTGAGAACAGATTTTTCTGGATCACATATTAAAACTGAAAACTAAGTAAAATACACCCAAATTAATGTGTTGTATTTTTATATAAAAGGATAAATAGAGCATTTTATTAATACTTTTTTTTTGTGACAACAAAATAACAATCCATAGTTTTCACTAGAAACAACAAAAGCTATGGTCACATTATATCACTTTGAGACACAAAGCAAAAGATATTTTTATTTTGTAAGGTCAAGAATGAATTGCATTGTTTAAACAAAGTTTATGTTTTATATTGGCAGTAGCAGGACCTCCGATCACTAGCACAATACAATAAACAGATCAAATATCCAGAATAGACTATTAAATACACCAATAATATTCTGGGTTGAATTTGGGAAGTGCATTATCATTTAGTACATTATGAAGAGGTCTGATGTTAACTTTGTTTTAAAAAAAAAAAATTATTTCAACCACCCAAACAAGCAACCACAAACAAGCAAAATGAAGATAATATACAGACAGGAAGTTGTATGCATTGCACTTATTGCTTGGTACACAAATGTTGCAATTCCTGTTGAGTTATATTAAGAAATGACAAGCAAAAAAATGCCTCTGCCCCATCTAAAATTCTAAGACTCTATGAAAGTAGAAATTGCAGTCCCCTAACCCAACATTAGGTGTATGCTTTATTTGGTTGGTTTGTGTGTGTGTGTCTGTGTAGGTGTGTGGAGTGTTAATTATGTTCTCTGTATGGATATGTGTAGGATATACATATATATATATAATTTCAATATAATTTATTATACTATATATTTAAGACAAATATCTTGTCAATGGGCATTTAAATAATAAAATTTCCTACTTACAATAGCTCTATTAAGTTTATATTTTCATATTATATATAGCTCTGTGGCACAAGTTCCATATAGTATTAGTTATTAAGGAAGAAGTATATCTAAATTCTTTTCTATCTCTTTTTGGTAATATTGCATTTAAGGGCTATATCTCAATAGTAAATTTCTTATTAGATTCTTTAAATTGTATGTATCTTTTTCTAATGCAAATTACAACCAGTACAAAGTTGTAATAAAAATACATTGAAGTCTATTAGTTTTTTATATTTTTTTGCAAAAACAGTTATATGATATGCTACATGAAAAGTCAAATTTTATTGAAATGTGAAATGTTTCATACTGGTAGGTAAATGAGTGGAAGAACATGAAGCATACCCCTCACTTTACAAATTTTCTTTAACTGCTGTTTTTGTGTCCAAGCATTTCATTTAAAACACTGCAAGATATCCTTTGGAAAAACCAACAAAATATTGCACACTATGTGATAACAATAATTATTTCGATGCCTTGCTAGTTGCAAGCTCATAACGTTCTTAATTGAGAGCTATATCGCCAACCCTATGATTTACACTCAATAAAAGTATTCACCACATGATGCAGCTAACATGGCAGCTTTTGAAAGCAGAATCCCAGCATGATATCTTGCAATACAGTATAACAAGTATATAAGTGTGTTTTGTATGATCAAGTAGCTTTGGCTTCCTAACCTTTGTAGGATGGGATGAGTCAGCGCCTTTAGTTGTGCTTTTTATTGAATGATAATGAATTTTAGCACATATGAAAACAATGAGCAACTACTTGCTCCTACAATTTTGATCAGTCAGCCTTTAAATCACAAACACAAGAGGTGACCTGGATGGAAATGATGAATTTCACAATTTCTACAGATTGCACTTAATGGTAACTTCATGGGATTGTTTGAATTTCATTTTTACAGCAAGATTTGCCTGGTTGATATGCTCACATTTACACAACTTTGTGTGTGCAATCACAATTAATTTAATCACAAACACCAAAAAATAAATCCAGCAAATTAGCTTTGTTATGAATAGTCATCTCGTTCCTTATAGGGATATGAGTCTTGTGCTTCTTCTTGTACAAATTCCTCTTTCTTTTCCCCACCATTAGGCCAACCTCCATTGGCCTGTGTTGTGGCACCATAAGATTTGGCGCTACCATAATTTATGTAATTTTGAGTAATGTCCCCCTGTTTCTTCATCAAGTTCATCTTCATGTATAAATCCACATTTTTCTTCACTTGTTTCCTCTGGGTCTGCCCAAGGTTGTTTTTCTCCTGAGGCAAATATTCCATAAAATATAACTCCACCATAGTGGACAAGGGCAGCGATCAGGAAGACATATTGCCACTCTTCACGTGACTGTAGTGACAAGAAGTGGCCCGGTGAGTACAAACTCCCCATGAATGAAAAGTATATCATTTTTTGAATGCTTCATCATCAAGCTTTTTATAAAACTCAATTTTAGGAGAAACTTTTCTTTTAAATTTATAAAGCAAATAATCTTATATATAATGCATAAAACAGTGCAGCATTATTATCTTATATATAATGCATAGAATAGTGCAGTATATATATTTATATACACATATATATGTATGTATGTAATTTTACCTCACCCATGACAGTGCTTAAGGTTTATTATTGGCTCAGAGCTCAGGGATCATCTTAGTGGGGCTCATGAGAGTACAGGGGTACTGGAGATTGAACTTGGGCTGGCTTGCAAGGCAAGTGCCCTAGCTCCTATACTATCTCTCTAGATTTAAACATTAAAAAACAAACTACACAGAGGCAATAAAACTCAAACATATTTATTATGCTGAAAATTAAAAATATTAACAGATTATTCTTTAATTTTCACTTATGTTCCACCTTTTTCTTTCATCCTTTTCTATTATCATTTCCTTCCGCTAACTTTTTTTAGTTCAATACATAAGACCAAATAGTTAATCATAATATTCTTCCACTAAAAAAATAGAGCCTGAATTTATGTTTACAGCCCAGAGGATCTACTCCTGCCTATCCTTTATGTTTACAGCCCACAGGATCTTCTCCTGCCTATCCTAATAATCTAGGTACAAGACTATTCTTTTTTCACTAAATTTGGAACAGCAAAATGATTCAAGGGTTCTGAGAAACATATTGTTTACAAGCTGAGAAAGAAAACTCATTTGGACTACTTATAACTACTTATGAGACTAAATTATCTCTGTTACACAGAGCAATGAACCAGAGAAAAATTGCAAAAGAAAGTATAACTTTCCCAACCATTAGAGACAATCTTTTCTTAATAAGTGTTTTGTTCCATCTTACCTTATTCTTTGTCATTGCACCAACAATAATAGGACAAACCATTCCTGACAATGTGCCAACACCATTCGGAAATACCCATTAATATACTAGCATATCTTGGGGCAATATCCAGGTGGTTAACATTGAAACCTGAAAAGTATAAGTAAGTTTGATTTAGAAAGTCATATGTACCTACTGAATATGCTCTATCATACTGTCCTCCTTAAAAGATAGCAGGCATATAAGGTGGCTCATAGCTACTTTTTTAATAATTTAGACCAAGAATATAATGAGAAGAGGATAAAACAATATTTCATATAAAATACTGAGTAATTGTCACTCCACAGGGTATACGAACATGTTCTCTTTACATGAAAGGAAAAAAAAGGGCAAAAGAAAGAATAAGACAGAAAATAGGGAGAGGGGCTGGGAGATAGCACAGCAAGCAGGGCTACAGCTTTGCAATTGCTGACCCATGTTAATCCCTGGCACCGTACATGGTTCCCTGAGCCTAACCTCCCCATATTACATGGTTCCCTGAGCCCAGAGACAGAGGATATAAAGAAGGAAGTAAGGAAGGATGGAGAAAGAAATAAAGGAAAGAAAAGAAAGACAGACAGACAGAAGGAAAGAAATAAAAAAGAGAGAGAGAGAAAGAAAGAAAGAAAGAAAGAAAGAAAGAAAGAAAGAAAGAAAGAAAAGAAAGAAACAAAGAAAGAAAGAGAGAGAGAGAGAAAGAAAGAAAGAGAGAGAAAGAGAGAGAAAGAGAAAAGAAAGAAAGAAAGAAAGAGAGAGAGAGAAAGAAAGAAAGAAACAAAGAAAGAAAGAAAAGAAAGGAAGAAAAGAAAGAAAGAGAGAGAGAGAGAAAGAGAGAAAAAAGAAAGAAAAAGAAACAAAGAGAAACAAAGAAAGAAAAAAGAAAGAAAGAAAGAAAGAGAAAGAGAGAGAAAGAAAGAAAGAGAGAGAGAAAAGAGAGAGAAAAAGAAAGAAAGAAACAAACAAAGAAACAAAGAAAGAAAGAAAGAGAGAGAGAAAGAGAGAGAAAGAAAGAAAGAAAGAAAGAGAGAGAGAGAAAGAAAAAAAAAAAGAAAGAAAGAAAGAAAGAGAGAGAGAGAAAGAAAGAAAGAGAGAGAAAAAGAAAGAAACAAAGAAAGAAAGAAGGAAAGAAAGAAAGAAAGAAAGAAGGAAGGAAGGAAGGAAGGAAAGAAAGAAAGAAAGAAAGAAAAGAAAGAAAAGAAAGAAAGAAAGAAAGAAAGAAAGAAAGAAAGAAAGAAAAGAAAGAAAGAAAGAAAGAAAGAAAAGAAAGAAAGAAAGAAAGAAAGAAAGAAAGAAAGAAAGAAATATTTATGATTTTTCTTACTGTGGTATTTGAAAGGGAGGAAAAAGAGGAGGGGAAAAGTTAAGAAAGATGGAAGAAAGGAGAAGGAAGGAAAGGAAAACGGAGGGAGGGGCAGGAGGAAGAAACAAAAAGGGTCACTTGATCACTTGAATCCCATTATTCATCGATTTGCTCGAGCGGGGCGCCAGTAACATTTCCATTGGACCCTATCATGTGCCAATGTAGCCCAATGGCCTCTGGTTGATTCAGGAATATGAAGAGCTTCAAACCATTCCTTCAGGGTCTTGACAAGGAAGTCTGACCATCATGTGGGTGGGCGGCCACGTGATCTTTTGACATCCCGTCGGATCCAGTTGGTAACAGCTCTAGTCCAGAGATTTAGCCAGTCTCCAGCCCAGCTTGTCAGAAACCCAGCCTACAAGGACGCACCCTGTAGAGACCCGCCCTTCAGAGGAGAGTATTTCAAGCCCAGGAATGCTTGAGCCACAGACAGAGATACACCCGGCAGAGCAGAAACCAGCTTTCCCGTTGCGTGCGGTCACACAGCGGCCACACAATTTACCTCCAAATTACCATGAATATTCTACCCACCCCTCTGAGAGAGCCCCCACAAGGTAATGAGAGTATAGTGCCCGCATGGCAGATCCTGGCAATCTGTCCAATGCGTGTTCGATATGCCAAAACCAGTAACAATAATGTTTATTTTCCTGACCCCCGAAAGAGCCCTAAATACGTCAGCAGTAAGAAAGGCGAACAAGCAGTGCCTGATAAAACAAAAAGGGTAAGCAGGAAAATTGAATAACAAATGCAAAAATCATTTCCTAATTGTATAATACTGTCCCATTCCAGTATAAATATGATCAACATTTCTTAATTTCTTGAGTCAAAAATTAAAGAAAAATTATTATATGTGTGTGTGTGTATATATATATATATATATATATATATATATATATATATATAACGAAATACATCACCAGCTGAAAATAAAAAATAACACAAATATATATAAGTATTATATGTTTGTGTAGGAGTGGGGTGGGGAGTGTCTTACCAGATATAGCAAATCCACTGAATCCCACTGCAAGTACCAAGAATGAGATTGCAACCCCTCTAGTGTGAGAATAGCCCACAACGAGCAGCAGTGTTGCTTCCATGCCAAAACCTGTTAAAAAAACATGTGGAAAAATTCAGAAATTTGTGTAAACATGTTCAGTCAGTCAAAAATGTTTTTAAAAATCTCCTAGTTATAGACCTAGAAAATCCTCCATTGAATGAAGGCTCAGGTGGAGGAGCTCCTGCCGGCAGTGCAATACCAAGCTTGAGCACTAGCAGCGTCCGTTACTCTCTGCCCAGTACCACTGGGAAGCCCTAAACATGGAGCCTGAGGCTTGCATTGATGGACCAAAGAACTCTGTGACTTGCCCCAGCGCAACTCCAGCACCTTGAATTGGAATTGTGGCCTCTACAAAAATAGAAATCCAATAATAATTCACTCAATAATATTGCTTAATTTTTTCTTTGGTTTTTAAATCACTTCACTTTTATCACTTGTCTTCCCGTTGATCATCGATTTGCTCAATAGGGCACCAGGAACATCTCCATACTTCCTTTCATATGCTAGTGTAGCCCAAGGGCAACTGCTCGCTCCAGGAACATGAAGAGCCTCAATATATTCCTTCAGGTCATGGGAATGAGGACTATAATTGTTAACTGGTTCTTGGCATATCAAATATGACATGGGTAGCTTGCCAGGCTCTGCCATACGGGTGTATAATTCATATAATCCTTGGGGACAGAACTGTTATCTGAGCAGTCCTTCCGCTAGATGCAACTAAGCCATCTTGACCTGCTTATGAACACAGCAGCCAGTTCAGGACATGGGTTCTAACCAGGTGGGAATGGCTCAGAGCATCAGAAAGAGGAACTTTCACAGCAGCCCGACAAGAAGTTCTAAAGCTGCCTATGCAGCCCACATCTCATTAAGCCTTTGTATCACTCCTCTGGTCTGGTCTGGTTGTTACCTCTTGTATGGATTTGCAGATGGAGATGCTTTTACCCTGTGAAATGAGAAAACTGGGCCCACGTCCACATATGACTATGGTAGTCACCCACAGGACCTTCACCTGGAGCGTAAGTGGTCATGGCCAATTTATGCAGGTATTTAAAGAGAGAATTGATTAATGTAAGATAAGAAAATGATTATAAATGAACACTGGGCATAACTTTAAACTGCATATTTGATATGCATAGAAAAAAGTTCCTTACATAGTTAGAATTTGTGAAGTTAAAAAAATTAACAAAATTTGTAACTTACCACCACAATTCATGATCTTTCTTACTGTAGTAGTTGAAAGAATTTGCTTGCTTCTTAGAAAATCTGCAATCTGCCCTCCAATAGGTACAATAATTGTCATTACCAAGTGTGGCACAGCAGAGAGCATGCCAACCTAGGGACAAACAAGAGTAAAGAAACATGTGACCACAAATAAATAGCTAATTTAATGGTCTTGGTTTTCAGAATTCACAGAAACTCTTGATGGCCAAATACAGGAAATGACACTCTCCCCACTACCACATATCTATCCTTGACTAAGCAATAACTTCCCAGAATCAGAGGGGGAAATTGAGTCAATTACTTAAATTTCTTATTTTTCCAGAAGATATTTTTATTAGGCATCACATGTCAGTGTAATTTGAGTTTACTTATAAACTAGCCTGTATCTTATCATAAAATGATTCATATTTTTGTACCAATTTTAAATTCTTAAATAAATAAGTAAAAATTTATCAGAATCAAGTATGACAAGGGAGAATCAGAAAAAAATTTTAGAGAAGAAAAATACATTCAGTAACTCTTTTTTTTTTTTTTTGCTTTTTGGGTTACACCCGGTGATGCTCAGGGGTTACTCCTGGCTCTTTGCTCAGGAATAACTCCTGGCAGTGCTCAGGGGACCATATGGGATGTCGGGGATTGAACCCGGGCCGGCATGGGCCGGCCGCTGCAAGGCAAACGTCCTACCCGCTGGACTATCGCTCCGGCCCTGACATTCAGTAACTCTTAAAAGACTATAGTGAAAATATTTTTTAGTTCATAAAACTAAAAGCATTATCACATTTTAGTACATATTTAGCCTTAAATTTATATAGAATAGGACCCCCCCACAAAATTCAGATAAATTCTTCAATCTTAAGAATTATCTGTCAGATATCAACATTCTGTCACATTGATATATATATATCAATATATAACAATATATATATATCAACTATATATATAGTTGGCTTCTGTACTAATTTTATACTAAAATTCCTATGAAATATGTTATAAATTATAAGCAAGTTATAAATTAGTATAAAATATGACCATTCTTTTAATTTTTTTTTTTTTAGTTTTTGAGTCATACCCGGTGATGCTCAGGGGTTATTCCCTGACTCTTTGCTCAGGAATTACTACTGGAGGAGCCCATGGGACAATATGGGATACCAGGGATTGAACCCGGTCGACTGCGTGCAAGGCAAACACCCTAGCCGCTGTGCTATCATTCCTGCCCCCAAATATGCCCATTCTAAAACTTAATCTGTTAATATTAATTCCACAAACATATTTGAACATTAATTTTGTCAATGCACTGTTCTTAAGGCATTCTGGCAACAGAAAGTGTGGATAAAATGCATTATAATTGTACATTATAACACATATGGACTTAGTGCAAAACATGATTGTAATAACAATACAATTATTATTTGTGGATTGGGACATCTTTTCACTAAAATTACGAGAAGCTGGAGACAAATGTTCTGGTTTATTTGATAGCAGTGTAGAATGCAGTTACCATCATGAATTAGGGTGGTTGTCAGGTTCCAGTGAGATAGTGAATGATTCTAAAATAACTTCAATGTTCAACCTATTTATTCTTTACTTTTCTGTCATCTCCATGAAAGTTTTCTACATTATTATTCCCATTTAATTCATAAAGAAATGATAACTTAGAAGGCTTAGTGAGCCAAGTTTTGAGTTTTAAGTAGTTCTGAGGCTAAGCCTGAGCTCTTATTATGTTTAGTGTCACCACTATATGGAAAAGAAAAACATCAAATAAAGTCAGGCAAGCATGTGTAGGTATTTTTAGTTCAAAGCCTGACTTTAGCAGAGGACCCGTAACTAGGGACTAAATAAAGGTCTAAGGAAAACTGTTATAAAGGCAAACAGTCCTGCTTTTGAGAATACCCCTTTCCATAGAATACAGCAGTTTCTCGTTCTTAACTGGATTTGATATATTTAAGGCAATCAGGATGTGGAAATAAATGACCAAACAAGAAGACACTTAAAACATACATTAATAGAATTACATAAACTTGCATATTTTGCTTTTTATATTAACAGTCAGGCTAAAACTCTGAGGGTGACTAATTTCCCACATCTACATAGTTGGCCTACAGTTAAACCAAGTATTTGAGTTATCTGGAAAATCATTAAATTGGCATTCATTGCTATCTACTATCTATTTAAATAAACATCTAAATTACTTTAGATAAAAAGAATAGTTATTCTTACAATTTGTTCTTTCTTTTTAGCAAAGGGTGACAAAACAATATCAGAAATGTAAGACATAACAATATAGAATTTAATGAGAGAGAAGTTTTGGAATATTTTGCAAATATTTTAGCTATTAGCATTTCAGTGAATCTCCCTGTAGTGGACACTATATAGAACTACTCTATATATTATCATATCAAGGGCATAAAAATTTCAGGACTTTCTAGAAGTCGTTTAATTATCATTTCAATTCTTGATGATTTTTCAAAATCACTTAATTACTATTATTAATTAATGACTTGTGGTGTCATTAGAGTGATCAAGAATTTTTAGAATGTCATTATGATAAATTCATAGTACTGCATTCATTGGCTGAAGATTTTGCAAGAGAAGACTCAATGCTGTGATTTAGAACTGACTGACTCTTCCTAGAAACACTACCTCATTATATTCTTGCTTCTCTTATTTCCTTCTTTGATTAAAATTCCTTCCACTCTTCTTTCTTTGGTAACAATTAATGCCATCTTTTTTTCCCATATGATTCATTTTCTGAGCCCTCTGGGATGAACCCAGAGCCAAGGCAGAGTCTGGAAAGCTACCCGTGGTGTATTCAATATGCCAAAACCAGTAACAATAATGGACCTCATTCCCAATGAATGGAGATGTTACTGGTGCCCGCTCAAGCAAATCAATGAACAATGGGCAGACAAGTGATAGAAGTGATAAAAGTGATTCATGTTTTATTTACAAAAGTTTTATACAACCACACAACAAGACTCTCTTTTGTGAATTCCCTACATGTGAATTTCAAAGGAATTTATTCTTCTTTTATTTAGCTAATTTCTGTAATATAATCTTTCAAAATACTAATAATATGGCAGAGCGCTGGTTTTATCTTGATACACCATTCCCAAGATGCTGAAAAGTTGTCACATATGGCTAGAGAAATATGTATGTGCAGATATATGCAGATATACTGCTTTCTGCCGTAAGTGAATTAGGCTAGCAGGAGTAAGGAGACAAAAATCATTGCATGTTTGGTTTTTGTGGGAATAACAAGATGCCAGAAGTTAGAAAAAAAATATTCTTCATGTTAATTTCTGAGTGCAGAGCCAGGAGAAACCCCTGAGCATCGCGGGTGTGGCCCAAAAAAAGCAAAATATATATATATATATATATATATATATATTTATATAAGAATATATATATATATATATATATATATATATATATATATATACACTCCATGTAAATCTTTTAACATACTTAGACTTTTATCCTGCTTATATGAAACTCGGCATTAAAACCAGTGTTGTAGATAAAATAAATGTTGTAGTCATTTAGCATAACAATTACTCAATAGTAGACCAAATGTTACGTTATGACCAATGAAGGGCTCTAACTTCACAGTCATGGCTGCCTCTATTCATGACCCATTCTCTACTGTGTCCATCAATCTTTTTTTTAATTTTAAGGTTTGTCCTGATTTACTTTATAATGTGAGAAGCCTATTTTAAGCCCAGGTATGCTCCGAACCAGGTATGTTCTCCCATTGGCTACTTTGTGGTTGCATGATTCATCTGTAAATGAATGAACTGAGAGCCTACCTACTACGGAGAGTATCCCACTCACAGGGCAGAGCCTGGCAAGCTACCCATGTCATATTCAATATGCCAAGTATAGTAACGATGATGGACCTTGTTCCCATGACCTGACAGAAAGATTTGAGGTGCTTCGTGTTCCTGTAGCGAGCAGAAGCCCTTGGGCTACACTAGCATGTGACAGGGATGAATGGAGACATTACTGGTGCCCACGAGAGTAAACTGATGAAAACGGGAAGACAAGTGATACAAGTGATACTTTGCAATGTAGAGAAGATATTTAAACACGACAGTTTATATCAAAGTACAAGCAATAACTTTTCTTTAAAATGTTTAAGAAAGCTTTTCAAAGTTCCAAAAAATACTTTTCACAATATTTGCATGCAAAAATTTTCTTATACAGCAGAGATTATTCCAGAGTGCAAAAGATGGGCTACAGAAAAGTAATCCCTAGAGCTCACTTGCCAAAGGCTTCCCATGATCTAAAGAATTGCATAAGACTAGAAACCTAAGGCGGAGTGATAGCCCAGCGGGTGGGGCGTTTGCCTTGCACGCGGCCGGCCTGTGCCGGCCTGGGTTTGATCTCCGGCATCCCATATGGTGCCCCGAGCACTGCCAGGAGTAATTCCTGAGTGCAGAGCCAGGAGTAACCCCTGAGTGTAGCCGGGTATGACCCAAAAAGCAAAAAAAAAAAAGACTAGAATCCTATAATTTATTGAAAGGTTCTGCTCCACTGGGGAATTATTTTTTGAAGTTTTAAGTGTTGGGTGTTTCAGTTTGTTTTGTCTTTGCTTCTAAAGCTAAATAAAAAATAGATAATAAAAGCTAAATCAGATGTCAAAATGTTTATTAGTATAGGCAAAATCTTCCAGGCTAACGTCTGTAAAGAATTCATCTATAATATTAGCTAAATAATATAATGAGTGAATAAATCCAATCATGCAGTTATTAAATTTAGTTATGCGAATATCATTGCTATTACTGAAGTATTTAATTAATTGGAGCTACAGGGCCACAATCACCGGTTTCATTAAGATCAGTTGGTTCCTTCACTCTCCCCCATGAGATGTGACTTTATTAATAGCCTCTCTGTGTCCTATTTGTCCTAGATTAAGAAATGGACTCACACCTCCAGCAGTCCTTATTGCAAAGTATAACACCTCTCAGAGCTTTGAAAAGCTACCCTGCAATGTTTGATCTGCTCCAGAGAGAACAGCCCTGCCTAAAGAAGCCATTCTTCTCAGAAATGGAGGGAACAATCTCCTTAGAAACAGGAATTACAAAAGAGCTCTTAGAATAGCTACTCCTAAACTCAGGTTTTCTTCAGTTCCAGATAGTCTTTCAAGTAGAGACATAGTATGAATAGGGAGCCCAGCTGGACTTATGTAATGACATAAAGAGAAATGCCAAGTGCATTGCTTACACAGAAAAAATCTATTCAGGACTCAGCAAAGAGCTTGGCATAAAGATGACAGTCAATATGGACTTGCTAAATGATTAAATGAACATGTGGTTCACATGCATTTGAATGACATAATAAAGGGACTGAAATATAAATCAAAGGACTTAGTTCTATCCTTTATCATCAGCTGTCTTAGGCAATTTATATAGACTCGTTAGTTTTTATGTCCCAATCAGATCAATAGAAATTATGACAATAATCTAGCAGACCAAACAAACTAGGTTGTTTATGAAGATGAAAGGATATTTTAAACTTCAAACCTTAAATACTAGATTTTATGATCATTTTGTCCTTGTAGAATAAACCTTACTCTGTTTTTGTTTTTAAGAAGATAATTATTAAATGCATAACTCACAAAATTTAAAAGATAAAGCCTCAATAAAAAAGAATTTAATGTCACGTAAATGCAAAAAAAAATATAAAAGCATTAGATAAGAAAAGTTGCACATACCTTGCTAATTTCAAACCCAAAGACTTCCTCAAAATATGCTGGCTGACTAATAAGCAACAAATAAAAAGTCCAGCTTCGGCAGAAATTTGCAACAATTATTGCATAGACTGGCATAGATGTAAAAAATTTCCTCCATGGAGTCTTGAATTTCTGAAATACCAAAAGGAGAGCCATTCTGACTATTTTTAAATATCTCTAACTTAAGTGGGATAATGAATAATTTACATTTTCAGAATGTGTATGATAGGACATGAGTAGGAAATAGAGGTATCCAGTTTATCAGAGCTAAATAAATATTTATTGCATTAGAAGCAAAAGTTATTTCCTAATTCATATTAAATAATTTCAAGTCTTTAAACATACAAAATTCTACGCTTAAGTAAAATGATTTCCCAAAGTATAGAACCTAGATTTAAAAATATATATGGGGCAATGATATACCATAGCCCTGTTAAAATTCACTGTCAAATCAGTGAGTTTGCTGGTATTCAACGTATTTTATACAAAAGTTGAAAATTCAATGGTTAAAAAATATTAAAAAACATATAAAGTTATATATTTTATCTAAAGTCAGTTATATCTCTTGATAGTCAATGGCTAGCAGTTTAAATTCTTTTATACTCAAGTACACAGTTTTATAAGATTTACATGGCATCATTAATAGTGAAGCATTTGGTCATCCAACACTTTAGGCATATAATGACATGATGTTCAAAATATTCAAAATTAACAACCTGAATATGATTGGGTTTCCTTTTGATACTACCAAAATTGTATATAGAATACAATATACATTCCCAAATACAGAGCAAGAATTTTTCCCCAACACTAATATTTTTAGATTTAAGTTGTCTCTCATTCCTACAGTCTTGATATTTTGGATTTTAAAATACTGTTTGGTAAAAAATTCTAAAATAACTTTATTTAATATCAGCTTTGAATCATCGATTTTCTAAATTAGAAAAAGTCAAGATTTTGCACAAATCTAAACATTATTTTTGAATACTGATTGTAGATATAACTATAATCCAATTAAAGATCACTTTAAATGAAAACATAGTGGGAAATTATATTGTAATGATCATATATGTGTCATGTACATATGACAAAAATTAAAACCTGTATTAATAATATATAAAGTGTAATGGTTTGGGATAAAAATTTCTAGTCTCAGCAGGATTCATAAAATGCAGTGTTTTTTTTTAATTTAACATGTTCTGTAGAGCTGTGCAAGGTGACTATATTTATTTCACAAACAGAAATGGCTAAATTCAGCAGTCTGCATTATGATATATCTATGTTAAGTATTTTCATGTTGGTAAATTATTTTATTCCTACAGCCATGTCCACAAAGAACTCCATTCTTCAGGCTGCAAAGAAATAATAAAAGCTTTACCCCTTGGATTTGATAAAGTATTTGCAAAATACTTTATCAAATGAAAGGGAAAATGTCCAGTTTTATACATTAAAAGTTAGGGGCCACAAATTGCCTTATGATATTTTCATCATATAATGCTTATTGAATATTTGAATATACAAATAGTCAAATATTTGTATATTGGTTTGAATATACATTCCAGAGGTGTGTTAATTTGTAAAAACATTATAATTTTTTTCTTGTGAATCATGTATTTTTCTCTCTATAAGTTGTACTTAATTAATTGCAGAGGAAAATGTTGTATATAAGAGATGTTTGTCAGAAGCACAATGAGATCCTTAATTAGAGTCAGAAGGGGCCAGAGTGAGTGATATTACAGCTGGTCGGGCTCTTGCCTTGCATGTGACTGATGCTGGTTTAATCTCTGGCACAGCTGATACCTTAGCTGTGATCCCTGAATGCAGAGCCAGGAGTAAACCCTGAGTACTACTGAGTGTGGCAAAAAACAAATACACAGACACACACATAAAAAAGGTAACTAAACAACAGAGCTACAAAAGTTATGTTGTGTACAGATGAACTGAATGCCATATAGACTTGGTAGTAGGAGTTTGAAGATACTTGCAAAGTACTTGTGAGTAAAATGTTATGATATTTTGTTTACTCTGGAATCATTTAGCAAAAATAGAAAGTGAAATAAATATGGCAGAATGTTTACAACTGCTGAAAATGTACAGCGGGTATATGCCTGCTGCTATTTTTTCTTCTTCTGTAGCATTTTAAATTTGTTTTCAATAATAAATTGCAAATTCCTAAAGTACAAGTTCAATTCACTTGATAAATTTGAAATAAATAAATACATTTTAAATTGAAATAAATAACTTTGAAAATTTATTTTCAATTTTACTGTAAGGCTATGGAAATTACAAAACATCAATACAAAGTAAATACTGTATTATAGATAGAAAAGTATAAAGATATGGGGAATTTGATATTATCTATGCTATTTACCAGTAATTTTCTTTGTGGTCATTCCTAACAATGAATTTTAATGTATGAAATTTTTTTTAAATATGTGTGTGTGTGTGTGTGTGTGTGTACACACACACACACTCTCTACATACCTCTTAAGAGTAAATAAAAGGAGAGAGTATATTTACTGAATGAAGATGTGGGCTAATCCAGTTATTTTTATTAGACATTAAAGTTAAGTTCAGAAATCAGTATAAAACAGCTTATAGTTAGCCCCTGCCTACAGCAAACCGCAATTGTTGGGCATTACAACAAACAATCTGTATTCACCTTAGGTTAGTAGTGGTATAGGTCAGGTGAGACAGAGAAAGGAAGAGTGTACTAATAATTGTTGGAAATTATATCATTGCCAACTAAATGATATCATTGATGGAAATGATAATACCAGACTAGAACTGAGCATTGAATGTAGGCAAAGGGATATGTAAGATAACCTCTAAATGTATGTATTGCAAGCCACACTGTGTAGAGAGGGAAGAGAAGAGAGAAACAGAGAGAGAAGCAGAGAGAGAAACAGAGAGAGAGAGAGAGGAGTCAAAGTGCCTGCCATAGAGGCAGGCTGTGGGGAGGGAAGGAATCAGGGGACATTGGTGGTGGGAAATAGGCACTGGTGGAACACTGTATGACTGAAACCCAAACATAAACGTCTTTGTAGTTGTATATTTCATGGTGGCATAATAAAATAATAATAAATGAATAGATACTTAAAAATAATATTTTAAGTACCAAAACCTGACTTGTAAATGAAATCCAGCATGAAACGTCATTTATTTATTGAAGAACAAAGTGCTTTCAGCATGAGTGATTATGGACCATTTAAACTAGGATCAGATGTCAAAGACAGATCTTCTCTAAAAAATGAAGTAAATAGCCATAAATGTAATAGAATACTATTAGAATGGTGGGAGAATTCAAAAGAAAAAGAAACACAATGTAAAAGAGACATTGATGCTCGATCATAGAATGGTTGATTTCAACTCTTAACATAAGAGAATATAATTTACTATCACGTACTAAGTTCTGAAATCTGTTTAAACATATTACTCTTTTTGATCCAGAGACTCAGATACACGAGATAGAGCTGCTACCGGCTCTCCCTGTGCACCGCTTATCATGAGCCACCCAGGGAGGGAAGGCTGGTCTAGCCCTGGCCCATCATTCCAGCAGATTCTCACAAGAATCCAGAGGAACCCCCCACACATGAGGGCTACTATTTTCAACATCTGGACTCCACAGCTCATCAGAGTTCCACCCAGTAGAAAAGCGGATCACAAGCCCTGCTGGTCAAAGTCCCACTCTACAGCAAGGTCTCTTTCAAGCCCAGGTATGCCTGATCCAGATACATGGGGCAGGCTGCTACCCATCTCACGCAGCCACAAAGCAGCCATGCTGTTCATCAAAAAGTGCATGAGATGAGAGCCTACTAGTGTTCCACCCACACAGCAGAGCCTGGCAAGCTACCCTTGTCGTATTTGATACAAAAAAAAGTATCAATTATAGACCTCATTCCCATGACCCGAAGGAATGGTTTTAAGCTCTTCATGTTCCTGGAGCAAGCAGATGCCCTTGGGCTACACTAGCATGTGACAGAACATATGGAGCTATTACTGGTGCCAGCTCGAGCAAATTAATGAACAAAGGGAAGACAAGTGATACAAGCGATACAAGTGATACTCTGTTTATCAATTTTCCTTTTATAATATCATATGACTTTGCTCATTACTTTAAATAATATGATAATGTCACATAAACAAATATATGTATTATTGATATACCAGTGTCTCTCTTCCACATCATATTTTATTAATAAAATAACTATTTTTAATATGTTAGACAAATTTGGTTATTTTGTAAATTATAATATTAGGCTCTATACTAAGACAAATCTCATGTCAAGTATTTATGTTTGGCATTCCAATACTTAAGTTTGTTCTTGATAGCATATAACCAAAAGACACATATAAAACTTACTCTTAGACTATGCAATAAACAAACAAAAAGCGTCCTTTAATGATAATACTATGTATTTTGCCATTTCTTAGACTATAAAGTTAGAAAATACTGGTTAATCAGTTTGCATTATAAAACATATGCAACCATTAAAAATCTTGTTTAGGTATATGGTTATAGCTATAACCCATGGAAAATTTGAATATGCTCAGATGGTGATGTAAAAAGAAGAAAATATAGATGGAGGAAGTAGCAATTATATTCCTCAATAAGTTTGGAAATATAGGTAAAGTATTCATGATTAATTCCAAATTTCTTTTGTTTAATGATAAATTACTACTGGTAAAGTAGTATGATTGGTTGAAGAAGGTGAGATGGAGAATAAGAATAAGGATATACACCATAATAAAGTTCTTACTTCCATTGCACCTAAAAGATTTGCACTCTCTCCAATGCTTTCTTCTATGTACCTACGTTCTTCATCTGTAATAGTAGGATGCTTTGCAGGACTCTCGTATGACACCAAAAGCCAAAACATATACCAGACCATTCCAAAGCTTCCTGCAAGGAAAAAAAAGAGAAAGTCAAAGGAAACCATCGTAACCACGCCCATTTAACAGAGACTGTTGGTGACTATACAGTCCTGACAAACACTTCTATAAAAATGAATTCTCCAACTAAAATGATCCATCTCTTACAGTCTTTTGTCACTAGACTTGAACAGATCTGAGAACTTGCCCTATAGTCTATCTTTATATCTCTGTTGTATAGTGTGGTGCCCTAAAAACTAGTAATAACAATTCTGAATGATGTGATTGTGCATATGTCAATTCAGCCAATATAATTTACTGAGCAAATACACTTCCAAGAACCCTATAGAGGAATATAATGAAAAGACAAAATATCCACTCTGAAAGATTTTTGCTAGGGTAAAATGTTGTTAATTGCTTCCTTTGAACTGATGCCTCTCTTTCCAAGAGAAAATAAATATTCATTTTTCTCTTATTTTAATACTTCTAGATTTAGTAAGTAGTCAAATTGTACCTTACTTGGCTATCAAAAAAGTAACTACAGACCTGGCCTGTTAGCTCAGTTGGTTAGAGCGTGTTGCTAATAAAATAACTACAGACTTCTGAAAATAATATAGTATCA
This sequence comes from Cryptotis parvus, assembly GCA_021461705.1. NCBI lineage: Eukaryota > Metazoa > Chordata > Mammalia > Eulipotyphla > Soricidae > Cryptotis > Cryptotis parvus. The sequence goes on along the minus strand of JAJIBD010031127.1, from coordinate 45,891 downwards.
TTATATGGTCTGGCACTGCTTGTTTGTCTTTCTTACTGCTGCCGTATTAAGGGCTCTTTCGGGTCAGGAAAATAAACATTTCTGTTACTGGATTTGGCATATCGAACACGCATCGGACAGCTTGCCAGGCTCTGCCATGCGGGCGCTATATTCTCATTAATTTGTGGGACTCTCTCAGAGGGCTGGGTTGAATATTTACGGTAATTTGGAAGTAATATTCCTGAATCAACAAGATGCCATTGGGCTACATTGGCACGTGATAGGGTCCAATGGAAATGTTACTGGCGCCCGCTCGAGCAAATCGATTCAAGTGATTCAAGTGATCAAGTGATCATTATATGGTAATGAAAATTGTTCACTATGAGTATAATAATGCCATATAGCTTTTAGTACATACCTATTAATTATTCTTGGTCAGATGAAAGCTACAAATTTCAGAGCTAGCCCCTTCTTTATTTAGAACTCTCAGCATTAAAACAGATCCTAATTTTATGAAATACATATGAAACATTAATATCAGAATTATTTTCAAGTGTAAGTTCTAGTTTCCCAGAGCAGGCATTTTATTTTTTGCCTCATACACGTCTCCTTTTCTTGAGTAACTATCCAGATACCAGTGATATCTGTAATTTTTTATTTTTTCCATTTTAGTCTTGAAGAGATATTCCTTAATACTACAGTTTATGTTGTGCCATACTTTTTAAAGAAATAAACAGAACAGAAAACACAATTTGAGTCTGAAAATGTGTGAAACTTCCATGTAATATGGTGATTAGGGAATATGTCTCTCCCAGGTTCCAATTCTGTGTCACTCATTAAACATGACACAATAAGAGAGGATCTCTAAATTGCTATGGCAAAGGGATTCAATGATTTGTTTAGATGTGGCAAAAATATTAGTGGAGATAGTGTAACTTTCAAGTGGCTGGAAAAAATCAGCAAAATATAATGAATGTGTCTACATGTTAGAAACTTGCTTTATGTGCATCAATTATCTTATACTTAAACAACTAAATACAAATAATTATTCTATGCTTTAAGATCTAATTTTTATATGTATGGAAACTAACATTTATATTCATGTTATCTAGTACTTAGGCCTTATTCATTCAATAAATATGAAATAAATTAGAACCTAATATTTTGTAACTTATCTCAAGAAATTAGTATTTACTCAAAATAGTTATTTGAAATTATTTATAAGTCATTTGAAGAAATTGGTATTTCTACTCACATAATATGTAAATAATAATACCCAGTATGTCATTTTATTGTTATGAAGTCATATCTGTGAAGATTCAATATGGTACTAACAGTAAAACTCTCAAGACAATGTTTGACATAATAAACACTATACCAAGCACCAGCCACCCTCTCACTCCCAATAAAAAGAAAGGCTGAGGGTGGCAGGGTAGTGGAGGAAAGCTAGGGACCCTGGTGGAGGGAAGTTGACACTGGTGATGGGATTGTGCTAGAACACTGCATATCTAAAACAAAACTATGAATAACTTTTTTAACCACTGTGTTTTAATGAAATAAAATTAAGAATAATAAACGTAAAAACAAATCAAAATTTAAAAGGGAATGAATTAATATATAAATTATATAATTTAATAGATGCCCTTCAAGCTAGTATATTTCCTACAAAAAAATGCTTTAAACTTTTCTTAAAAACAATTAAAACACAATTAAAATATAATTTGACAGTTGTCCCCAGAACAATAAAGTTTACAAATTAATATATGGTTTATAATTTGTCACTTTTATGAATCCAAGAACCAAGATAAGAATGCTTACTCTAAGGTAATATTAGATAGCATTCTGAAAGCATAACACTATTCCAGTGTGAACATTTCATAATGGGACTAGTCAGGACAGATTTGGGAGCATGACTCCAGGTTTCAGATTCTTCATCCTATATTAAAGAATATTCATCAGTGACCACATTCCCTCATTAATTTATACATTTCATTTTTTCATTTCTTAAGAATTCTTAAGCTTTGGGGCCAGAGCGGTAGTCCAGCAGGTAGGGCATTTGCCTTGCCGGGTTCGATCCCTGGCATCCATATGGTCCCCTGAGCACCGCCAGGTGTGATTCCTGAGTGCAGAGCCAGGAGGAAACCCTAAGCATTGCTGAGTGTGACCCAAAATGAAAAACAAAATTTTAAGCTTTTTAGCTTTTTGGTTTACAATACTATTAATGATTTCTCATGGGCATAATTCCAACACCACACCCATCACCAATGTATACACCTGCCTTCCTCAACACCTTCTCCCTCTTATACCACAACCGTCCGCCCCTCAACTAAATTGTGTAAATCAGTTCCCTCATATATATTTGCCTTTGGATCTTTGTTGCTACCTTGTTTTGTAATTTTGAGAGAGTTCAAAGAGATAGTCCAAGAGAATAGAATATCTGTTCCTTTTATTCTCAAAGACTTCACTCTGTATGATACCTTCTAATTCCATCCATGTTGCTGCAAACATTGCGAAATGCATGATTTCATTTGCTTAGCGTTGCATAGTATCCCACTGTGCCTATATGCAATATTGTGTACGCATACCACAACATCTGTAATTGTGTTTTTGGTTTGTTTCTATAACTTGGCTATTGTAGTAATTGCAGTGATGAATATAGGTGTGCATATATCCTTTTGAAATTATGTTTTTTTTTGTTTTGGGAGACAGATGCCAAGAAGCTGCATTGCTAATCATGGAGTTCTATTATTATTTTTTGAGAAATCTCCATGTTTCTTTCTTTGGAGATTGAATCAAATGACATTCCCACAAACAGAAGATGAATGTTTATTTCTCACCACAACACTGCTAATACTAGTGATTTACAGATTTGTTGAAATGTGCCATTCTCACAGGTGTGAGATGGCATCTCACTGTTGTTTTGATTTGCATTTCTTTAATTATAAGTGATGACTAGCATTTTTACATATGCCTATGGGTCATCCATATGGCTTCTTTGGGCAAATGTCTATTCAACTCCTCACCACATCATGGATAGGTTGATTGGATTTTTTGTAATAAATTTAGTGGGTGCTTCATGAATCTTGTATAAGAACCCTTTATCAGAATTACTGTGTGCAGATCTTTTCTCCCATTCCATAGTGTATCAATTTATTAGAGCTTGAGTTTCTGTTGCTGTGAAGAAGCTTGTCAATTTGATGTAGTATCATTTGATTATTTTGGTTTTGGCCACTGTGGACACCTCACTGAAGATTCTTTTTGTGGTCAATTTCCTGGAGAATTCTGCCAATATTGTCTTCAACGTATTTTGTTGGAAGACAGCCATCTCCTATGAAGTTGCAGACTATGAGCTAAGCCCTGGTCCATGGAATGTTTCTGCAAAAGTGCAGTCACAGTGCAAGGGAAACGCCTTGTGCCCCCTCAGGACCAGAGGAGAGCTTGGGCCAGGCACTTTCTTATCTAACCACTTGCACATACTGCAGTGCAGCTAAGATCCCAGGCTAAATGTGCCTGTAAGGAGTTAAACCTGGACTGCTCTCATTGTCAGGGCATGAGGAAAATAGCTGCCTTGTGAGTGACCATGACCTTATGAGCTTCACATGCTTCTTTGCCTAAAAATATTATATAAGACCCTGATTTGGGGAGTAAAATTACTGCATGCTGGACATGTAATCACTGCCTCATTCTGGCCGCACTGTGCCTAGCATCCACTAGAGATGTGATGGTATTTTATGTATTCTAGTTCCGAGATCTTTGATCCACTTTGAATTTAATTTTGTGATGGTCTGAAGTATGGTTCTAATTTCCCTTCTTTTTTTTAACATATGGCTATCTGGTTTAAACAACATTTGTTAAAGATTATTTCTTTGGTACACTTCATATAATTAGCCCCTTTGACACAGAACATCTGGCCATAAATCTGGGGTCTTAATAAAGTCTTAAAAGACTCTCAATTCTACTCCATTGGTTTCCAGGCATATATTTGTTCCAGTACCATGCAGTTTTGGCTATTATAGCTTTGTATTGTAGGTCAAAGTTAGGGAATGCTATACCTCCACAGCCCAATTTCTTTTTTTTCTTATGATTTCTTTGGCTATTTGAGGAATTTTAGAGTTCCATACAAATTATTAGTAGAATGCCTTCCATGTTCTTTTTATTAATTAAAAAAATGCTTTTTTCTGGGGTTTAAAGAGATTCCATGGAGTAGAGTGCTTGTTTTCCACATGAACAACCCATGTTCAAATCTTAGTATCTCATATGGTTACCTAGAACTACAAGCAGTTGTTTCTTACTACAGAGCCAGATGTGAGTCCTGAGAACTGTCAGGTGGGCCCGGAAACCAAAAATAAAGATTAAAATAAAAAAAAAAACTGTTATTCTCAGAAAAGCCTTAAGAGTATTTTCGAATTTGACCTTCCAGCTTCTGGTCAGATAGTGAACAGAAGATAAACAGAAATGACAGTTTCCTATCACTTTTATTTCAATTTGAGGGATTAATTTCCTACAGTTCTGAGGAAATGATGACTACGCTAAGCTGCAGCTAACTTATTTATAAGTCATCAAGAAACTAAGTCATTTTATCACCATGAATGCCTTCCAGATTTCTAGGTCTATTCTACCTTGAAGAGGCAAGATCAGGAACATGACCAAGTACGTGGTAGCAAAAAAGAGAAATGGGTGTTGGTTAGCTGCTTCCTCCTTATCAGCTTTGACTCATAAGCTAATTTAATTTTTCCTTATAATCAAGGGAAATGTATGTGATATGTCACAAAGTTTTCTATGCAATAGGATTTCTTCAGGGAGAAAAAAACAGCCCTGTGTGGAAAATCAGAGATAAAACATTTCCCTTGACCTCAGAATATAAGGATTCTTAAAATGTAAAAAATAAGTAAACACAGAGAAAATTCAGGGGCGGAGCGATAGCCCAGCGGGTAGGGCGTTTGCCTTGCAGCGGCCGGCCTGTGCCGGCCCGGGTTCGATCCCTGGCATCCCATATGGTCCCTGAGCTCTGCCAAGAGTAATTCCTGAGTGCAGAGCCAGGAGTAACTCCTGAGCGTCACTGGGTGTGACCCAAAAAGAAAAAAAAAGAAAATTCAATGATCTACCTCACTGTTGCTATTTATGTGCATTTCATTGAACTCAATTTTATTAAATAAAAACATACCATAGACATAGAATACTGAAGACCAGCCAGTGTACTGCACAAGAATGCCAGCTAAAAGGCATTGCAATCACAGCTCCAGCATAGGAACCTAAAGAAAGAAGAATGAAGGAATGCAAAGGACATCAACAGAAATTCTTGACTTGCACACACACACACACACACACACACACACACACACACACACACACACCAAGCTATTCACCCAGGAACACAGGACTACAAAAGAGGCTTATTTACCCAATATACAACAGATAATTTAAAATAATAAAATACAAATAAAGTCATAAACACTTTTGAAATCTTAGATGAAATGGATAAACTTCTAAAACATACAAAACAGGAAGAAATAGAGGATTTAGTCACCAATAAGAACAAGAGGAGGAAAAGAATTTTCAAAGGTACACAACCACAGGCCTTAAACCGTTTCACAGGTGAGTTTTACCAACTGTCACCTATATCATAGTTATGTGTAAACTCTTCTCAGCCATCTGCACCATCTGCATGCAGTACTCACCACAAAAGGAAGTTGTTGCCAATCTACTCCTTTCTAGAGGAGGGGCCCATTTGCTCCAGATCCCATGACAGGCTGGGTATGTTACACCCCTGTAATCAGAGATAGTAAATGCTACTATTCAGCACCCAGGGGCATTGGTAAACAATCGCACTTCCTTTGCTCATGCTGCTACTTAGGGGCTCTGCACAAGATATTAGAAAACAGCACTACTACTCTTCAAGGGCTCTTGCTCAATCCTTGGAACTCCATTTTAAAAGTTTCTAGTTAAGATATGCAGTTATTCAGATAGACACTCTTCTTTTCAGTGATCTATTCAATTCCCCACGACCTTCAAATCTTCCTTCTGCCTCAATTTTCTTATGAAGAAGGCATTTAAAAGACCTCTGACTCATCTGTAATTCTAAAGAGTTTGAAAAAATTTGGGAGAACTTTTTGTGAGGCAATACAATCACAGTTGCTGATCATGGTACTGAGAATTTAGTATGATCAAAATAATAATCTTTTTTCCTCTTATTTTGGTGGCATTATTTTTTTTAATTTTGGAGGAAGAGAAAATTGTTTCAGGTGCCTTCATATGCTACATGATTTACTTATTCCAGTCATACTCCAAAAACAAGCAACTTGTGTCCGCCGCATGAAAGCCATGAACGTATTTTACCTATCTTTCCAGTACTACTATTAAGTTTTTTTTTTATTTTGGGGATAGACTATGCTGAAAGAACACTGCAGATGGCTTATTCCTGGCTCTGTGCTCAGCAATCACTTCTGACAGTACTTGGGAGACAATATGCATTACCAGGTTAATTCAAGACAAATGCTTTAACCCCAGTAACATATATGTCTGCTTTCTGCTGTCATTTTTAGATGGAATTTTTTTAAACTATAGGCTGCTGGAATCAAAACTAACCATTAGAATTAGATGCGCAAAAATATATTCAATAAAATGCTTCAATGAACACTGACATCATGATTGAAAGTCTACACAGACTTGGTATAAAACTTTGGAGGAAGAAAAAGAACAGAGAGAAAGTACCACGTGGCTGCTTAGGCTGACCCTGATTCAATCCTGTACCACCTGTTGTCCCCTAGTATTGCCAAAGGTCAGTACTGAGCACAGATCCAGTAACAGTCCCTGGAACCTGCAGTGTGCGGCTCAACCACCCATGAAATCTCAGGAGACGGGGAAATAGTTCAAGGGTCAATGAGCACAAGACCAAGAACTTGATCCTCGCACTTCCCTGACCCTGAGCCATGCATACTTCTGAAGGTTATCAGATTGACCAGGAGGACAAGAGCTCTCCCTGGCTCCCTGTGCATTTTTGCAGCCCCTCTGAGAAATAATTAATCAAATATTATCATAGCAAAGGACAATTTCAAACATTTTTATTAGAACACATTAACAAAATTCCTATTTGGTTTTTTGGATTTTATGTGGGGGGGGTTAAATAATCACTAAGCATATTTAATATCACTAAATTCCTGAAAAGCTGAGAGGTAAGGGCTAAAAGTAATAGTTTAAATTGGGGGCGGAGAGATACACCAGAGGGTAGAGCATTTGCCTTGCATGCAGCCAACCCAAGTTTGATCCTCTGCATCCCATATGGTCACACAAGCACCACTAGGAGTAATTCCTGAGCCAGGAATAACCCTTGAGCATCGTTGGGTATGACCCCAAAAAAAGCAAAATAAATAAATATAAGTGATGTGTTGCTAAAAATAAAATAGTCAATTTTCTAACATTTCCAGTGTGTTTTTTTTAAATTTTGACACAACCTAATAAGCTGTGTTTACTTATAGAGCAAGAGACAGATAATCTGCATATCTTATGAGAATGCCAATCATGAAAGAAAGTTATCCAGCAGATCATACCTCAACAAGTCCCTGCAGTATCCTAACAAAGATGACACACCCATAATGGACTCTGGCAGCTGATGGGATGAGCATATTCAGAGTAGAAGTGAGAAGTATGGCAGCCCCAAATACTCTGAAAAAAAAGAATTATTACTGCTAAATGTTTCTACTCAAGTTAATGACAACCACTTTTAATAAGGTTGTAACCATGGAGGGAGAATAAGGAAAGCCGAGACACCAGGGAATTGTTGGAGCACAGTCTATGGGAAGCTCAGGGACAAGATTTCAGAACCAGACCTAGATTCAGCATTGAGAGACAGATCAAGGGACATCATACATGGGTAAGGAGAGGACTGGACTTTGGGGGAGGGACACACACATATTCTTAAACTGTACAATAAATTCCATCTTATATAAAATGAATAATCTATGCTCTAAACTTCTTAGCTTATCTTTTCAAACAGATATCTGGATTACTTTGCAATACATTATTTGATGCACAAGAAATAAAAGAATCCACCAATCTGGTTATCCCTACTTGTATTTGCTTCACTTATCTAATTACAAACCGTAATATTGTAAACTCTAATTACAAACATAAAATATTGTCAAAGGTTGTCAAAGGTGTGCTTTTTAGTGTAAAATGTACATTGCTTAAAGACAAATCTTAATCATGAAAGAGTGACTTCCCAATATGTAACACAGTACAAAATATATAGCAGATACTTTCTGAAGATCTATTGAAAAGATAGTGCCTGAATGAAGTTGCTTTATTATATAGCTTATTTTATATAACTACCACACATTCCTAGAATCTGTGTAAGTACACAGTTTTATTAAATGGGGTTAGAACTTAAATTTCCTTCAAGAAATCTCAGGATTTTATCTCAGAATATATTTCTATAATACAAAGAACGATTTTTTAAATATACTTCATCAAGTATATCTGGGGGAAGCTTCTTTTCATGGATGAGAAGGTGAGGGATATTTGAGACATATCACCAGTTGCATTCACATACAGAACATTTCAAGCTTGGCTTTTTTGCTAGATATACGATATTAACACACGTATACATCTATAAGTAAAAATTCCATTATATCATTAAAACATCTACAGTATTTATAAGTATACAAATAACCCTTCCACTAGAAGGGTACTCACAAGAAATTTCACACAGTCTTTTACAAGTAGGGAAACTATGTGCTCAGTGAACGTTTTCTCAAGTTGAACATATGCCTTGAATTCAGTCAATATTGGTTTCCTCCAAGAAGCTCTAATTATTCCATGTGGCACATTTGAGTGTAACTATTAAAGACAGAGTTTCTGAAAAGATACTTTAGCATTATTAATTTGTACTGAAACTTGCAAAATCACTTTGTAATGATGAAATGGCAAATCTACGAATCATATTATCAGTTCAAATATTTCTATTGCTTGATGCACTCTAATATTTGCCAGTCCTCAATGATTTCTTGCTACTCAGGTAAAAACTCATTGAGTAGTGGCTGACTGTTCCATTCTGTCTTCATTTATCCTGTTTGGTGAGTATTTAAGGGATTAAACCAAGACTAGCTTATTTCCTAACAGTACAACACAAAATAGAACCTTTCTTATGAAAATTTATCACTTTCTCTAGAATGCCATATCCCAGTGATATTTAACTTCTGACAATATGTTTTTTAATAAATGTAAGGATCCCAAACCCTTCTTTGTTATATAAAAATTAAAATATTGCTGTAACGTTGATATAAATGTTTTAATTTTATATTTTTACATTACTTTTATTATTTCAATTTTTAAGTAAAACTAATAACAATTATGGACCTTAGTTCCATGATCTGAAGAATGGTTTGGGGCTCTTCCTGTCCCAGAGCAAGCAGATGCCCTTGGGTTACACTTGCTTGTGACAGGGCTTATGGAGATGTTACTAGTGCCCACTCGAGCAAATCGATGAACAATGGGAAGACAGTGATACAGTGATTTCAATTTTTATGTTTTTAGTCTTTCCAACACACATCCCTCCACCAGTACACATTTCCTAACACCAGTGTGCCGTTTCCCTCTCCTCCACCCCCACAACCTGCCTCTGTGGCAGAAAATCTCTCTCTCTCTCTCTCTCTCTCTCTCTCTCTCTCTCTCTCTCTCTCTCTCTCTCTGTGTGTGCATTCTGGCTTACAATACCAGAATGCACAAAGTGGTAATAACGTATATCCCTTTACCTACTTTCTATACTCAGTTCTAGTCTAGCATTACTATTTCAAACTATTATTGTCAATCTGGTCACTTCTCTACCTTACCTTTTTATTGTTTGAAATCCTGAGGTTTACAATACCATATAATGGTTTCTCATGCACATATTTCAACATTACACTCATTGCTGTGTACTGACCTCCCTCCCTCAAGGCTACAAGGGTACAATTCCCCTTGCCTTCCGCCTCTCTACCACACACACCTATTTAATCCTGTGAATCAGTTCCCTCTGTGTGATGCCTTTGGAACTTTGCTACCACCTCTCTTTCTATCTTTAAGTACCACATATGAGAGAGATATTCTGTGTCTATGCTTTTCTTTTTGAATGTAAGACTTCACTGTGATTATTAATTTAAAGTTGAAATGTTGAAATAGTTTTCACTGAGTCAAGACTGTACTCCAAATGTTCTTTTCTGAAAATTCTCACAATATTCCAAATATGTCCTTTGGAGATGAATGAAAATATGAGGAACTGTAGGACACATATACCCTGGACCTAGTGACAAATGACACTTCAAAAGATCAGGGAGGCAAAAGAAAAAAACAAGATCAGGGAGGCAAACCTCTTTTTCCATTTTTCTGGTCTGTTCAATGTATGGACAAATTGAACAAGAGATTTGATTATCTGATAGGTTATTTGGAGAACTGGCCAGCAGGTATTGACTACAGACTTCAAAAGACTCATCCCACATTATTATATGCATAATAATGAGGCTTATAAACTTGAGCTCATACACTTGAGACTAAAGAGACAGCATATATATACCCTTGAGGATAAGAGAACCAGAACTACATGATGCCACAGGAATTCAAAACATAGTCATATAAGTTATAGTTTAACCCACAAAGACCTTCAAATTAATTCCTTAAAATTACAGCTCATGAGCACCTGCATCAGAATTCCCCTGGAACCTTTCCAAATATACAAAAAATTTCACTCCAGAATTCCCCAAACAGAAGAAGACTGGAGATGTAGGTTTTTGGTTTGCTTGGGTTTTGATGACTAGAATTTACAAAACTATCACAGAATAACAATAAATGATCTTATTTCTCTATACAAAGTCATCAAATTCTTCTGTTAACCTTAGTTATGTTGTCAATATTCACTTAGTAGTTTTTCCTTTTACTTTATCATGTCTGTTCATCAATTTTATATCCTTGTATTACATATGTAAGTGAAATCATCCACAACTTTCTTTGTTTCTTAGGATTTATATATCTTATATAATTCCCTCAATATCTCCTGCTTTATTGGAAATGACAAAGTTTCACTTGTCATGCCAAGTGATATTTCATTGTAGAGATTTGACAAATTTTTTAATTCAAAAATCAATGAAGGGGGCCGGAACGATAGCCCAGCTGGTAGGGTGTTTGCCTTGCACGCGACCGGCCCTTGCCGGTCTGGGTTCGATCCCCGGCATCCCATATGGTCCCCGAGCACCGCCAGGAGTAATTCCTGAGTGCAGAGCCAAAAGACCCCTGAGCATTGCCGGGTGTGACCCAAAAAGAAAAAAAAAAATCAATGAAGGAACATTTAGCTTCATCATTTAAACTAGGTAAGAATATCTTCTAAACAAAAAGTGCATTTATTTATATTTAGGTGTGTAATATTACCTCATAAAAATGATAACAAGTATGTCACTATCCTTCCATCATTATTAATTCCTGGTATGATTTTATTACCTTCCATCACTGTCCACTCCAACTAGAATATTATTTACTTCTATAAACGACCACTTAGTAGTTTTCCCAGAATTGGTTTAGCGGTGATAAGTATTTTAGTCTGTTTTTTTTTTTTTTATCTGAAAAGCTTGCCATTACTATCAATGTGATAGTCAAGCAAAAAGAGGATTCCTAATGGGGCATTTTTCATTCAACAGTTTGGCCATAGGTTACCACTCCTTTCTGGCCATTAGATTTTTCACTGATAAATCTGATAGTTTTACGTCTATCTAAAAAGAGACTATGAGGTCTCTTTTAGAATAATTTTTCCCTTTGGCTTCTTGTCCTTTTAATTAAGCTGTATCTTAGAGAGCCAGCTTAAGTTTATTTCTCTTGAGTACTCGGTGAGTTTCTGTTGTCATAGTTTATACCTCCCTTTTCAAATTGGGGGGAAACTCTTGGATATTACTTCCTCAACTCATTTTTTAAAAATTTTTTATTATACCACCGTGAGACATACAATTACAAAGGTGTTCACAATTGGTTCTTGGTAATACAGTATTCCAGCACCCATCCCTCCACCAGTGCCCCATTTCCACCACCAATGTACCCCACTCCCTCCCACGCCCCAGGATGCCTCAACAGCAGGAAGCCCTGTTTCCTCTTTCTCTCTCTGTCTCTCTCTGTCTCTGCATCTCTCTCCCTCTTGTTTTACACATTGTGGCTAGCCCTGCAGATATTTAGAGTTTATCACTTAAGTCTCTTTTGTGTATATTCAATGGTGAGTTTTAATCTGCCATTACCATTTCCCACATTTAGTAAAACACTGGTATCTATTTATGTCGTATTAATGAATGCAGTCATTCTATATCTGTCCTTTTCCTTCTGACTAATTTCCCTCAGCATGATAGACTCCATGTCCATTCATTTGCAGGTAAATATCATAATTTCATCTTTTCTGACAGCCGCATAGTATTCCATAGTGTAGATGAACCACAGTTTCTTTAGCCAGTCCTCTGTTCTCGGGCATTTAGGTTGTTTCCAGATTCTAGCTATAGTGAATAGCACAGAGATGAATAAAGAAGTACAGATAGTGTTTCTGCTATGTGTTTTTTGGTCTCTCGGGTATATTCCCAGGAGTGCTATTGCTGGATCAAATGGGAGCTCAATGTCTAGTTTTCGGAGGAATGCCCATATTGTTTTCCAAAAGGGCTGGACCAGTCGGCACTCCCACCAACAGTGGATGAGAGTCCCTTTTCCCCCCCACATCCACGCCAGCACCAGTTGTTCTTGCTGTTTTGGATGTGTGCCAGTCTCTGTGGTGTGAGATGGTACCTCATTGTTGTTTTGATTTGTATCTCCCTGATGATTAAAGATGAAGAGCACTTTTTCATATGCCTTTTTGGCCATTCGAATTTCTTCTTTTTGGAAGCTTCTGTTCATTTCTTCTCCCCATTTTTTGATGGGGTTGGCTGTTTTTCTCTTGTGAAGGGCTACCAGTGCCTGATATATCCTGGATATTAACCCCTTGGAAAACTGGGCAGCTACATGTAAAAAAAATGAACTTAGACCTCCTTTTAACGCCATGCACAAAAGTCAGATCAAAATGAATTATAGATCTCAACATCAGACATGAATCTATAAGGTACATCGAAGAAAACCTAGGAGAAACACTCTACGACATCAAAACTAAAAGTATCTTTAAAGACGACACACCACTGACCAAGCAAATGGAAGCAAAGATAAACAAATGGGATTATATAAAATTGATAAGTTTCTGCACCTGAAAAGAAACGGTGACCAAGATACAACGACAATCCACAGAGTAGGAAAGGATATTCAACCTCAACTCATTTTTTTTCTCCTTTCTTCCTCCCCTTCTGAAAATAGGAATAGGATTATTTTGCCTCTTGATGCTAATTCATAAATCTTATTTTATTCAATTTCTTTTGTCTCAGTTTCTTTTTTATAGTTGCACTGACACAAAAGCATGCTCAGGGAGGTCAGGAAACACACCCAGAGATATCTATCAATCACATTGGAGGTTTCTGTGTTCAGGCCCTGCAATACTCGGCCCAAGCCTGACAGTATTGGGGATTATCATGCCACATCAGTAGTACTCTGGGAGTTATGTGTTAGAGTGTGAGAACAGGTCTCATTGCATAGCAATGATCAGTGTAACCCTTGACTGCTAAGCAATCCTTAGATCCGTCCGTTCTTTTTTTGGTAGTTTCCTTTTACCTGATCCTTGAGCTCATAGATTTGATCCTCATTTTCTTTCATTCACTGCTGAACCCCACTATTTTAGATTTGTTCAATTTCTGTAGCTCAATTATTTGTATATGTCTCATACTTAGTTTTGTATTCTATTTTTGTAGATTTTTTCAAAACTTTTTAATTGTATATTGCATGGTGGTATAATAAAAATTTTTAAATAAATAAAATAAATAAAAAATAAAAATGAAATGGTAAAACAAAAAATAAAAGTTTTATTAATGATATGTAAGACATGACTATTATCATGAGATCCAATATAAAATAAAATTTAATTCAATAAATTTTAGATTTATTGAATCTAAAATATGAAACTTACTAATGAAAATGAGAATAAGCACATTACTATATTGAATTAAATGGCTTTAATTTCTTTATTTATATAGGTTAAATCATATAGTAATCACAAATTGTCTCTTACTGATTTATTATCTGAAAATTCTGTTTGCCATTTCTTAAAGTTTTGTTTGGAACAAGCAATATAAAATAAATTAATCATGTGCCTAAGGGGGGCAGGTTGGGACTGGAAGGAAAAACTGGGGACACTGGTGGAGGGAAGGTCACACTGGTGGTGTTGAAACTCTAAATGCTTCAAACAACTGTATAATGAACAACTTTGTAAATCACCATATTTTTAACAAAAATTAAAATAAAAAACTAACATAAACTCAAAAAACAGGCTTTTACCATCAATTTTTTTCATTGCAATGAAAGAATAATTTCATTCTCTTTTGTATACTTTCCTTTCAAAATTAATCTTTATGTTTTCTTCCATCAATCCTTTCATTGCTCTTAGGATCAGAGCATTACTGCTGAGGAGTCTTTCCGTAGGTTTATGACTCGTTGTCTAGAAGAATGAAACTGTAGGGCCAAATGTCTTGATTCCAAATTCTTCTATCACTTATTATCTAAGTGACTTTGAATTATTTTTTCTAGGCTTCGTATCTCACGTACAAATCAGGGATGCTAAAAGAACCTAAGTTATTGTATGTAAAGCATGCAGAAAAGTTATAGTATGTCCTACACATTTTACTGCATTAAATATTTAATTATATGAATACACTAGGATCAGCAGACTTTCACAGTATGGTTATGAGTTTAAACATTCATCATGTGCACTGTATGAGTAGTATAAAAGGCTTAATCTGGAGATTGGTGGATCAAAATACATCCATATATGTGAGTCAATCATATAGAAATAACCAAAAAAGTTGCTGTTCCAGTGTCTCATTTGTAACTAGTAATGATATCAGGAAGTTACTACTACTGTCCTAATATCATAGATCACTAGATCACTAGGCATCCCGTTGTTCATCTATTTCCTTGAGCGGGTGCCAGTAACATTTCCATTTGACCCTATCACGTGCCAGTGTAGCCCAATGGCATCTGGTTGTTTCAGGAAAACGAAGAGCCTCAAACCGTTCCTTCCGGGTCTTGACAAGGAAGTCTGACCATCTTGTAGGTGGGCGGCCAAGTGATCTTTTTGACATCCTGTGGGATCCAGTCGGTAACAGCTCTAGTCCAGCGGTCTTCTCCAAATCGCATTACATGTCCAGCCCATCTGATTTTCGATGCCTTGGCAAACGAGACAGCGTCCCTGACTCTGGAAGAGCGACGGAGGTCTGAACTCCGGATTCCTTCTCTCACTTGAGTGAGGCGTGATATTCCAAGCATAGCTCTTTTGATTCCTCTTTGGGAGACCGAATACATTCTCATCCTGCTTTCTCAGGGCCCAGGTCTCTGAGGCGTATGTTAATGCAGGGAGAATGGTGGAGTTGAAGATTTGTGCCCGATCTTTTTTCGCTATTTCTTTGATGCTTTTGAAGGCAATCCATGCCTCTCTCTTCCTCCTGTGTAGCTCAGGTTTTAGGTCATTCATCAATGTCATAATTAAACTAAATATATAATTAAACTAAATTAATAAGAAACTTGCTACTGTTCCACAGTTATTAAGTGGAAAAGTTTGGCTTAAATCTGTTCAGTTGATCAATGATTCTAAATATCAAGCTACTGCATTCTATTGTATTTTAATAGCAGCGTTACTAGTTCTACTAAGAAGATCATTGACATGTAAAGTAACACAATTTTTTGAGAGATAATATAGTCCGGAAAGATGAATGGTAACAGTAGTGGGGATTTGGAGTAAGACAGGGGTCCGCCTCCTCCTTCCATCTGTTTTGAAGTAGAGAGGTTCATTCAAGGTCAGTTTTGTATTATTATTATTATTAATTATTATTATATTATTATTATTTGCATTTTGGGTCACACCGGTGATGCTCAGGGATTACTCCTGGCTCTGCACTCAGGGAATTACTCCTGGCTGTGCTCAGGGGGACCATATGGGATGCCGAGCATCAAACCCGGTCCGGCACAGGCCCGCCGCATGCAAGGCAAATGCCCTACCCACTGGGCTATCACTCCGGCCCCAGTTTTGTATTTTTGTGTGCATATACTTCTAAGTTTCAGAAAATAATTGGCCACTGGGCTATCACTCCAGCCCCAGTTTTTGTATTTTTATGTGCATATATTTCTAAGTTTCAGAAAATAATTGGAGAAAATAATAAAACTGAGAACAGAAAAAACAATTCCAGAATTAAAAAGTAAGTTATTCCCTGGTTTTCAGGCTTTATTATGCATGATAAGCACTTTAAAGGTTTACAACAGGGAGTGTGAGGTGCCAGGCTTCTTGTTCAGATTTGAGGGGCCAGGAATGTGCATTCCAAGGCAATGCTGATGTTGCTTTTCATGATTTAATAGTAATTGCTTCAGTAATAACTTCATATTGCTATTTATTGCCTTAAAAGCTGCATATGGGACAGCCGAGGGTAGCAGTCCTAGAATGCTATGAGGTGCCATTGAATACACCTGCTGAAGGGAATGGATCCATTACACAGATAACTGACATGCAATCAAAATCCAAAGTGATGTGCTTTGTTTCAGTTTCAGCTGCCCTCACTGCCCAAATTGGAATTTATTTTCCCTGGTCCTTCTAAGTGGTACTCAGGAAATTTCGGGCTTCTCCTGGCAGTACTAGCTGGTTAGTCAGACCAGTTAGTTGGCTATAGTGCAGGCCGCAGTGTTGAGGTATGACAAGACATGTTATACTGGTCCAACTTGTGCATGAAAGGCATGTGACTCTGACCTCTGGGTGGTGTTCCTGAATCATGACTGCCCAAACTGTGTAGCGACATAGTATTTCCTGGAGCTATGTAATCAGCGTGACATATATTTAGTTAAGAATATAATTTTCATGGTTACCCCTGTAAATTCAAATCCTGACTCTAATTTCTAATGGGTAAAAATTTGGAGAAACTGCTAGTACTTAAATTTTGTAAAAGTTTCCTTACTGCATCTGAAACATGAAGAAAAAGAATTATTTTATACTTCAAGGATAATCATATATAATAAATGAGTTTATTATTAAAAAGGTATAGTATCTGTTTTACAATATATCATTTTACATACTAGACAAGCTTATACAATTATATTTGATAAATTATATAGATTATCCCTAATCTTTAGTAGTTTTGAGAGAACAATTATTCTTTCAGAACTTTTTAATCTGATTAAGTAATTCACTTTTATCATTTATCTTTCCACTGTTCATCGATTTGATCGAATAGGCACGAGTAATGTAAGTCAACGTTACTGGAGCCTGATTAAGTAATTATTTTTATTTAAGCATACTTCTTCCATTTCATTTTGATTTTCTAACTGCTTAAAATCCATGAAGACATTGAATGAGAATTCTATCTTGGGGCAGAGCGGGGGGGGGCTTGGGTTGGCATGCGGGGGGGTTCGTCCTCGGCATCCGCCGGCCGGGCCAAAAAAAAAAAAAAAAAAAGAACCCCCCTTCTAAATACATACAGAATTTTTCCAATTGAATAAATTTCCCATTCTGTGCCTTAAGTGTGCATCTAAAAATATCCGACAGGCAAAATGTATGATTATTACTTTCTTGGTATCCCCTCATCTTGACCTCCCAGTATTTACCGTTCTCTCTCTTTCTGTGTTGCTTTCACATACACACATTCGCATCAACCTTTTCTTTGTTAATCTTTATTTTCCAATGTTTTAAATCACTACACAGCACTTAACAAAAGAGATTATGTGCTCCCCAAACCTTATACATTATGAGCTGCCTAGAAAATGTTATTCAGGTTGTCATTTCAGTTCTTTGAATCCCAGGATTCTAACAGAATATTTTGTATATTGTGTTCTTAAATTAAAGGAGTGCCAAGTTACTTTCCCATAAGTGTTTAAAATGCAGAGCATTACTTACCCCTTTCCTGAGATACATAAGTAATAACAGATCTTGCATCTTTATATTAAAAAAATTCATTATCTTTTTTCACACTGTGAGTCATTAGTTGTTCTTGAGCCTTCACTAGGGACATTGATAATAATACTAGGAAGCTGAGTTATTCTCAAATAATATCGCAAAATGGCAGCTATATATCAGAATTTATAGTATTCCTGTTTATCTTCACTTGACATAGTTGCTAAGCTCAAGCTCATGGACCAACCTAATCTCAAAATTAAGTCTTCCAACAACATAGTAGAATTTCCCAAGAACCACTGCGTTTGACTAATCTCTCCTTACTTCACAGCATTCCAAAACCACAGTCTCTGAAGCATGACTTCAGAAATTACATTAGATAACCCTGCTTTTGAGAAATTTATCCCCTTAGAGATGCTAACTATTAATCAAGATTTAATTAGCCATCTATATTGTATTATGCATGGCAAAAAATCACTATTTTGGTGTGTTCTGATGGGGGAAAAATTTGTTTTTTTTTGTTAATCAAATAAATTAATCTGAAAAATTTGTTAATCAAATAAATTAACAAGCCATAAACATTGACTGTTTTTGATATCTCAAAGGCCCAATGAAATAGGTTAAGTGCCAAGAAACATTTACCATTACTGTGGATTTATTATATCTATACAAATTTATATAGCTTATCTCAAAACTTTTACACATAATAATTCTCTATAGCATTACTGTGTGACAATATTAACCCTAATAGATTTCCACTTTATCATTTGAAGACACAGCTAAAAATAAAAAAAATCATACGAAATAAAAAACCTTTTGTAGTTTCCTGTGGACAGTGCATCCTTGTTACTCTCATCATACCCTACACTGTGTAATCTTTCCCCCTCACACTTTCTCTCTTACACACTCTTACCTTGCTTATATTTTTTTCAAAATAAATCTACTTTACTAAGTCCTTTTTCCCGCCACAGTAATGCTCTTTTCTATGGTGCAGTCCCAGCACTAAGTGATTAAAAAGAATAAGAAGAAAGGTCACAAAACAGATTTAAGGAAATTATAAAGACATTAAATATGAGAAATGTTGTCAACACAGAAGCACATTATTCGAAATCTGACATTCTGGGGCATATAACCAACTCTTCCTCTTCCTAGCAACCGGTTTTTGATCAAATAACTGCTATTCTGTTCTGAACTCACTTTTTCAGTAAAGGAGGTATGAAGATATTTGCCTTCTAGAGTCATTATAAGGAAAATGATGATGTGTATACAAATCTTAGTCATTGTGTGACTGTTGTGTGACTGTTATAACCCTTCATAATTCTAATTTCATCTGCCACCGGAAATGTAGGTCTGAGACTTCCCACTAGTACAATTTGCAATTAATGTCCTCTTTGTTCTCACTGACCCCCAATATATTCAAACTCTTTGGGTATAGAGAAATTTCTGAATGGTCTGCTGCATATTCATGGTAACACTCTTGATATCCACTCCCTTACTCTCTGCTTTCTCTGATTGGACTGTGTTTTCCTGTGTTTCCACTCAGCTGAACTGCCTTTTGTTTTGTTTTTGCTTTTTTGGGTCACACCAGTGATACTCAGTGGTTAGTCCTGGCTCAGGAATTACTCCAGGCAGTGCTCCCGGAACCACATGGGATGGCAGGGATGAACTCAGGTTGGCCATGTGCAAATGTTCTACCAGCTGTACTATAGCTCTAGCCCCTGAGCTGCCATTTTACTTTTTTTCATTTTAATGTGAAAGCTAGATTACTGGGCTTTTTTTTTTCACAAGAGGGAAGAAAATTGTCTTCAATTCCATCATATAAATTAATCTATCTTGTAAATGTGTAGATCTAAAGAAAACATTTGTGTGCCATTTCTCAGGTTTATTTTATAATCATTCTGTCTTAAAGTTCCACGTATTTTTTAGGTGCATTATTGGTGGGTTTGTTTTGTTTTGTTTTATTTTTTTGGGTCACACCCAGCAATGCTCAGGAGGTTTTCCTGGCTCTGCACTTAGGAATTACTCCTGGCAGTGCTCAGGGGACCATATGGGATGCCGGGGATCAAACCCAGGCCTGCACAGGCCGGCTGCATGCAAGGCAAATGCCCTACCCACTGGACTATCACTCTGGCCTCATATTGGTGTTTCTTTATAGGCTAAATGCTAAAATTTTCTTAACATATAAAATAATAATATAACTTATCTGAGAATGCTTTAATGAACTGATAGCTATAAAATTAAAATATAAGATTATTCAATAGTTATCTAATTCACATAAGTAAAATTAGTCTGATTTCTACTTTATGTTCTGGCTTTACTTTTATGTTTCATTTCAATTCAGAAACAAATGTAAGGACTAATTGCCTGTTTTCCAAAGAAAAGTGAATAATGTGTAGAAAATAAGCATACAGATATTACATGAAAACCTAAATACATTCTCCCCTATAGATACTTAATGTCCCTAGATTGTGAATCTAGGTTCTTCTAGGTTCTTTTATAAAATCATGAATTATTTATATTAGCATATATATACTTAGGCTATTTGCGTATTTACGTTTTATCAAAGCTTTATGTCAAAGAGAATTCTAACAAATGTTACATATTCGTCCACCAATGAACAAAACTAAAATATTGCTTCTGCTAATCAAAGAATAGAGTTATTATTTAGATAAATATTGCTGTGCCTGAAGTTCCAAAAAAGTAAGTTAAATATTAATATCACCATAAAAACCCTTTCCTGCGCCTGAAATTAATTTCAACCAAAGGTGGATCATCAGTAATTAGACAGAGCTATTTTTATTTTATTTATTTATTGTTTTTTTGCTTTTTGGGGTCACACCCTGCAATGCTCAGGGGTTTCTCCTGGCTCTGCACTCAGGAATTACTCCTGGCGGTGCTCAGGGGGACCATATGGGATGCTGGGATGGAACCCGGGCAGGCATGGGCCGCGGCGTGCAAGGCAAACGCCCTACCAGTTGGGCTATCGCTCAGGCCCGACAGAGCTATTTTTAAAAAATAAAAAAGTACAAATTAAACAGAGTGATCTAAAAATTTTTTTATAAAAATGGATTGGAAACTGAAAAGTGCTTTCAATTTCACAAATAAAATTATAATCACTGTGAAATTAGATAAAGTCCATTTGCTTATTACAATTGCTTTCAAAATGACAAAACACTCAAGCTACTTAAAAATCATTGTTTTCTAGAACGGTGTGCTAACAATTGTCCAGGGTACTATTACCAACCTAGAACTGCGCATTAAATTCAGGCAAAAAGATACACATGACAACCCTTTAATGTATGTTCTGTAATCCATAGTCTGGAAGGGAAGGAAAAGAGAAAGAGAGAGAGAAGGGAAAGAAATAAAGAACCTGGCATGCAGGCGGGCTGGGGAGGGGGAGGGAACCGGGTAGTTGGTGGTGGGAGATGGGCACTGGTGGAGGGATGGGTGCTGGAACAATGTATGACCAAAACCCAAATATGAACTTTTTAATTGTATATCTTTGTAATCGTATATCTCACAGTGGTATAATAAAATACTTTAAAAAATCATTGTTTTCCTCATGGTTTCCTCTGCAGCACATGACATATTAAAATAATTTCAATTTCCCATTTTCAAATCAAAATTGAAACATTACTGGTTTTTGTTTAGTCACATGCACTCACATTTTTATGTTTTACAGAGTGAAATTATAATCTCTTATTTATACTTATTTTTAAAACACTGTTTTTTGTGGGCGGATGGAAGGGGGACTTTTATTACTAAACACATTGCCAAAATTGAGAGACACATAGAGTTTCTGATGTAGAAATATTCGGAAAAGCAATATACTAATATACTAGCTTAAAAGCAATGTCACACCATACTCTGATAATTAACACTTAATGTTCATCAGAGTGTTTACAATAGAATTGCCATTTACATTCTTTTTACATGACCCATAGTCAAAACACCCATCTACAGCAGGTACACCCCAAAAAGGATTTTTTCTGCAAAGGGTGCCAGGAATGCTGGTAACCTGTCACTTTGTGCAGATGATGTCCATCTTTCTTGAATCAGTCAATCAATTTCCATTTGGGCAGTGGCTTGTCACTTAGCACAGAACTAGTGTTTCTCACCCCAGGTGTGGCACTAATCCTTTCCTAGAGGGAATGTAGGAATAGACTGATTCAGGCTGTTTAATCTATTTAATCTAATGAAATCAGGGATCAGGCGCCTCCCTTTGTTACATCTGATGCCCCCAGTCCCATATTAAAAAAACGAATATACAAGCACCAGCAAGCCCGCGGGGTCCCCTGGTACATCATTAAGTTGTAAAAATGACTTCATCACTCATGACAGAGAAATTAGACAGCCCCAACTGTGGCATATGGCAGCGAGAGAATCACTCTACCAGCTGCCCACCTGACTCTCGTTCTTCAAAATCCTATTTCTTCCCTCCAGAGGCTGCCTCCACCCCGAGGTAATAGGAGGTGGCAGCCGCAGGGGGTGCAGAGACCAGTAAGCTCCAGTGGAACAGAGAATGGAAGGAGAGCAGTGAGGCTGCTCACGTCAGCAAACCACGTGTATGCTTTTAGGTACCCTTCCCTTCTCAGTTGTTCTATTCATCTAATGAAAAGGGTCTTTTCTTTTGTCGGAACAGGAGGGCCTTTTTAGCATTGCCCAGACACCTAACCTATAAGACAAAGGGAAGGTGGCTAGATACTGAAAAAGATAGTCACCCCCTGGTCCCAGCAGAATAGATGACCAAAAATTATTTCTGCAGCAGCAGGAAGGTGGTCCCTTGCAGCAGATTTTATGTTCATGGTTTGCATTATTTACTCTTTCACAAAAGGAATCTGCAAGTGTTTCTCACTGAAGAGTTAATGTAACTCAGCTTGCAGTGGACCTTGTAACAAATACCTAAGTAGGGAGTAAATTAAGATGATGAAAAGCACATGCTGTGTATATGTTGGGAGGAAAGATTTAAGGATTATTTTTGATGCATAGTTTGATAAATAAAACACCTTCATTGTTTTATTTTTGTGAAGAAAAAATGTGCTATTAAAATGTGAGGATGCATTTTAAATAATATCTTGGTTCCTTTCTTTTTGAAAGCCAGTCTCACAAAAGGATTTTTTTATACTCAGTCAAATTATATGTCCCTTAAGCATACCAAGTTTGATCTTTATAAATATTAATGAATATTAATACATGTTAATTCATGTATTTGTATTTATTCATGTTTAAGTATAATGTTCCTCACATGTATATATCAGTAGCATATACACTACTGATATATATATATATACACATATATCGATATATACTGATATATACATACATAGATATGGATCAACCAGATTCCCAAGGAAAAGCCCCTTATTTGCTATGGACCAAAGATCTAAACTACACCCAGTCAAGCATAAGGGCTTTCAATTTTCTAAGACTCCATATTTCCAAAGGCAGCAAGTAGAAAGGAAACTTTTGAATATCATATTATCTCCTATACAATCATGCATTATTTTATAGTCATTGCTAGCTGTTACTCCTTGCAGAGGAAGGGGCAAAATCCTTCATGTTGTGCCACAGAGTTTGGGAACCAGATAATATAGAAATGCATTATGTTTCTCCTACCACAAAAATCGAAGATCCCTTGGGTCTGTTAAAGGATTTTTTTCCCTAATTCTGGGTTTCTGCTGGATTTGGGACATGATAGATTGTAGTCATTCATTCAGAACACAGATGGTTTGGCCTGCTGCAGAAAGTGGACTTTGCCCTGAAGCAAATAATATTAGAACGAGATGTTCAATTTTAATGCAGAGATACCCATGGCCATGTATTCCTGGATACCTGATTTTAGTCACTATCTCTTTGTGACCTGGGGCCAGGTCCCATCTCTCTGATCCTTTATTTGTCCTCCTGGTCTGTAGAATAGGAAAACTGTATTAGGTGAGACTAGTCTGGCTCTAACTGAGTACTTGCCGTTATGGGGAGGACACGAGGTGATACGTTTGTATTCAACTAAAATACCCTTTTTTTGTATTAGCACAAATCAAGTGAGAACCCTAGGAAATACCTGAAAAGACATGCTTTTACTTTAAAAGAGGATTTAAATTTCCTCTTTTAAAATTAAGGATGTGTGTAGAGGGAAATAAACTCTGACTTTCAACAGAGATGTCTAACTTCAAATTTGAATGGATTTTAGTTAAGTATATTTAGAATTCAAGTATTTCATGTGCTAAATTATTGAAACTCTCTATATTTTTTAGAAAAAGCATTTAAGAAAGCCCTTTAAAAACTATAAAATCTGTGACATTTTCAGAACAATTACTTTCTTTTCATTGTAATGTTTATGGGAAAACCATTCTAAAGTTGGAAGTCTAAATCTAACATGACAAATATTTTATCATGATGAAAATAATAATTTTTCACTTATAACATTGAAGATAATTTTATTTTACTCATCCTATTTTGAGTGTTTCTTATATTTTGGGCCCCACCCAACTTTGCTCAGGGTTTACTTCTGTTTTTCTGCAACCCTATTGGTTGCTAGGGATAAACCTCATGGAAAGCAAGCACCTTAATTCCTAAACTCTATGACCTTAAAAACATCTTTAAATGCAAGTAATGTTGATTGCTTTAATGCTTCCCCTTTATTCCTTATTGATCCATGATAAATTATGACATTATACAAGCTCAAAGCAGTGTTGGATAATCAGGAATGTAAGAGGAGAGTAGGGAAGTTCTGTAAATGGAACTCAAATAATATTGCCACAGAGACAAAGGCAATTATTCTCTTTAGGATGATATATATTTAAAACATAATGTTGAGCCAATGTACTATGCAAAAATTGTTATTTCTCCCATAAAACACTTTGACAGGGTCTTTACAATTCTTTACTATTTATGCAAAGTAAAACTAGTCCTTTGCAATTTTCTATTTGTAAATATTTGATTGACTACAAGATCTATGCTCTCTATTGTTTTAAAATTAAAAAAATAACCACCAGCATCTTTTGATCACTATTCTCATCTAACAATGTTGAGTTGTCTTCCTTTGATTCTCAACTCTAAGGTCCTCCCCTGGAGATGACTCAACTTCTCTGTGTACTAGCTTGGTCTGCTTTCTTTAAGGAAAGACAAAGGAAAAAATGACTTCAATTCCTTTGGGACCTTGTTTCCTCTCTCAAGATTACACCAGCCCACAAAGGAGCAGAAAACAAAAAATATGTGGACTTTGACCCCCCAAAAAGAATCATGAAACCACATCATGATGAAATTTGTGATTGTTTTTTGTGTTTTGTGTTTCTTTTGGCTAACTTCATACAATGAA
Organism: Cryptotis parvus; assembly: GCA_021461705.1. Classification (NCBI taxonomy): domain Eukaryota; kingdom Metazoa; phylum Chordata; class Mammalia; order Eulipotyphla; family Soricidae; genus Cryptotis; species Cryptotis parvus. The sequence goes on along the minus strand of JAJIBD010031127.1, from coordinate 20,602 downwards.
GTCAAGTTACTGCCCTTTGTATTTCATTGAGAAAACTGTAACTAGGGAGCCCTGGTCTCATGAGGAATCTCCACACACCTCAGTTCCTTTCCTCTGATACAGCCAACAAGTTAAGGAAAACACTGTCCAAAGTGAGCTCCTTTTTATACCTAGAGAGAAATGAACCTTTTCCCAGTATCCCAAGGGAAAACTTGTTCTACTATTAAATAATTTATGAGCAAAAACTTGTTTGATAGTATACATTGATTGTAGGTGGAAAACTGGCCTCTTTCTGCTGTTTTTATTTCTTTTGAAGAGATTATGATGTTTGGTAGACTTTTTTGAAGGAATTATAAGCATCTCTCAATTATAGCATCTCTCAAGTTACAAAAACACTATTATAAAATTCTATGTTGCATGTATTGCTCTAGTTAGGTATTTATGTCATGTTAATAATATGATTAAAATGCTAATGGCTCAGAAGATAAAAATGTATTATTGCTATATTTCTTAATGCTTTCTTATTTAGCATATAAAAGCCTTTTCAGAAAATGAAATATAATATTTTTTCAAACCCTGTTTTCTTGGGAAGTTTTTGCTGTATTGGTAATGTTTTTTTTTTTTAATAATGAAGGTAATCATGCTAAAACGTGATGAACATATTAAGGTTCACGACAAATGTCAATAGACCTAAATTTAATTTTCTGTTTGGGAGCACATAAAACATATGAAATGAAATTAGTCTTTCTTTTTCTCAAATATCTATTTAGAAGTAATGTGTTCTTGGAAGCAAATAAAAATTTAAACTACAGGAATTTTCTTTAAAGAAAACCTACCATAGAAATTGGAATGAAAGTCAGCATCTGATTTTCCATGATTAAGCATGACCCAGATGACAGCAGTGAGCTCGTATCTCTCTATAACCAATAAACCCATTTACTGTCTTTCCAAGGTTACAGAAAGGAAAAACTGGGCACTCCTATTGTTTTTGTGTAGCAGGAAAATATTAGCATTTTAGCACTTGGCAAGCTGAAGATTTTGATTCGCAAAGAATTAAAGGCACAGATCTGTTTTCATCTCACATCAGACTGTGTTGCCTTTATCATCTTCTTGGTGACTTATCAAATGTCTTTCCACAGAAGTATAAATATTTCATAGGTGTATATTTTTAGTATTTTTCTGTGAAATTTCTTTTTATTTTTTGAAAAAAATATTCCAGCAGATTCAAGACACTGAATCAAAGTTATACAAATCATATGTAACATGTTCGTGGTTCATTTTATTTAAGAGAATCTTTCTTTTAAATTTTTTCTACTACCATTTTTCTTTGATTTACCCCACTGATGAAATTGGATCAGTAAACTTATTCATTTTCATCTTGATTCTTTTAAATATACACACATACACATATAATTTTCTCCCTGTTGGGTCTGAATACCAACCTTCCTGGTGTTAGGGTAAAATGCACCATTTCTAATAGCTTTTACACAATCCCCTTGCCATTTTGACGGTCTGAAAATTCTTACTCAAAATTAATTAATACCCCTCAAAAAATTCCTTACCAGACCTTAGAAACAACAGAGAAATCCAGGGCAGAATACCTCTAGGTGACAAAAAAAACCCTTGAAGGGAACCAGGCTTCCCAGCGTTTTGGGGAAGGACCAGTCTTCAGCGGTAGAGTGGAACACTAAAGTAGTGCAGAGCACAGCTCTCGCGACAAAACTGGACTTAGGGGGAAGGACCTAGGAGGAAGACGCAGGTTCAAGAGCAAAAGGGAGACCTTTGTCTTTAATTGAGGTCTAGAACCTAGAAGGGCAAATGTACTTGCTTCTTCTCAATTTATCAACTGAGATGGAAGTAGCGTTTAGTTTGTTAACCAAAATCCACACCAAAACTCAAAATGACGCTGCTGCTCACCCTCTAAAAGTCAGGCAGTACCCCTGACCAGCACCCTACCCGTCCACATAGGCTCCCGGGTGCGGGTTGCTCAGTGGGTGGCGCTGGGAGCATCCAGCCGGCTGGCGCTAGGACCTGGGCTGCAGCCAGCACCACAGTGGAGCTGGAGGCCGCGGGGCGCAGCTGAGCGCCTTCTCCCCCGCCCGCCCGGACTCCGCCGAGCTCATTAACAGGTGGAGTCGCACCCCGGGCTGAAATCCCGCCAGCCAGCGCGGAAACAAAGCCGGAGACCCAGAACACCATCTGGGCGGGCGGAGAATGGTCTTTCGCGGCGCGCTGTCGGGAGGTCAGCACCTCGGGGGAGCCCCGACACCCGCGAGACGCGTCTGCTAAAGCGCGGCGCGGGACCCCCAGGCTGCCGGGCAGGGGATGGAAAGGGCCAAAGCGCCGAAGGTGGCCCGTCTGGCCCAAGCTGCTGCTGGGACGTCGTGCACGTCGACAGTGCCACCCGCAGCTATTTCCTCGGCGCCGAGAGGGCACCTGGACGGGCGCGGTTTTGCAGTAACCCAAATCCCAGTGCGCGCTACACTAGGGAACGGAGCACTTAGGGTCGGAGCCGGGGTGGGGAGAGACGGGGCGGGGCCAGGGAACTGGGAGCCGGGATCCCCGTCCTCGGAGTTCCCAACACCCGAGAGTGATCATTCCAGCGCCCTCGCAAATGCTCTTCTGGGTGTTCCCGCCCGAGTCCTGGTCCGCTCGCGCGATTTACCTGTTGGCTGCCAGGCGGGAAGCGATGTAGCCGCCTGGAATCTGGGTGATGATGTAACCCCAAAAGAAGGAACCGTGAATCATCCCCACCGTTTCCGGTCCCAGTTGAATTTGGCTTTCTATGAGGACACAAACAGAACAAAACGGAGTGGAGAGAGAGAGAATTAGTTTGGGGGGCCAAAGGTACTGATTTCTGAAAGAGAACCCTAAATTCTCCAACCCTGGTTACTGCCTGCTTTTCTGTAATTGGGAGGCGGGGATAACCTAATTTCCTTTTCCAAACAATTGAATCTCTAGCTATTTTTTAAGAGAAGACATTCCTCGTTTGGTTAAAAAAGAAATCTTATTAGAAATGCTTGGTGATTCAGGGAGTGATCGGTCGCCCTGGCTTTGCTCACAGGGACGTCGGGTCGCCCCGACGACAGAGCAATTGAAAGAGCCCCGGTCTGCCAAATTAGCACTCAATGGAAAGATTCCGTTTGCAGGCCGGGGAGACTGACAGCTGGTCGGGGTTGGTTTAGGGAAGCAGAATCTAAAGGGACAGATTCTAGGGGCTGCAGGTTGGGTTGGACCTGGTAGAGGGCAAGGATGGCGCCCGCGAAGAGGGGATTCGCTAGAGCTAAACATTCTGGGAGTCCCCGGGGGAACTTTGGGGTGTCCCAGGAGAGATAGTAGGACTCTGAGGCGATCCTAGCAGTGGGAAGGGTAGTGTTTGCGGACTGAGCTCTAACTCCGCCCCACCCTCCCCACGACAGCCTGCGGGCCTCACCGGGCAGTCCCTTAAAACTACACTGGGGCGAAACAGTGCACCCCAAAGGGCCGAGAGTGCTCATTTCCTCAGTCCCCAAGCGGGGCCTGAGGTTCTTTTTCCTCCTTTTAAGTGAAAATGTGGAATGCAGACCTGTTTGGCAGGTTCTGCAGGAAACCCGGGATCGTTATCCCAGGACCTGCCTCTCCACTGCTGGTTTCGGCTGCTTCCCGAAATCCTCCTCCCCACGTCCAGCGTCGGGTCACTCGCATCCCCGAGCAGGAAGTCCCCACCCACGGGTTTCTGTGACCTTGGCGCTTAGGAATTGGGGGACATTCATCGGGGCTGCGGCCCCTCTTGCCTCGAGGTCTGGGGGGCCACCTGGCTTGCAAAAGCCCCAGGGCAGAGACTGACCTTTTGTGCCTACTTCGTTCAGGTGTTCTTCGAGTGTTTGATTTGTATTACTGACGACCTGTTGTGGGAATTGGAGGATGTGGTGGTGGGGGTTGGGGTGAGGGGACTTTAAATGCAGTTGCTGGTTCCGGCAACACCTGGGGTTAAACCCGGATCTTTAGACGTGTAAATAACACTAACTTCTCTGATTTATTCTGCACAAAAAGATGCCCGTCTCCCTGTGTTGGCGTGAAAGCAAGGCCCTGAGGCGACCTTGCGCCTGAGGGAACAGGGAGGTGGTAGGACTCTGGCCCTGCACCTCCAGAAGTGTGTGCTCCAGGGGGACTTTAGGCGTCCCCACCCGACCTCCCAAACGTTCGTGGCGGCATAGATTGAGCGCACCCGCACAGAGCTGCGGTGGCCTGGCGAGACCCTCCCACGGGCCCGCCGTTGCCCACCTCCTTGATGACTTTGCCACCTCGATGGATGGTGCTGTTGTTGACCATGTCCACGATGGCCACGCCCAGATTGCAGCGGATGCCGAAGGAGATGCAGAAGCCCAAGCCGCTCATGATGGCGATGATGTAGCGGCGCGGCAGGCCGAAGCACGAGCAGTCGCACAGCGGCGCCTTCTTCTCCGCCACCTCCAGGGGCTTCCCATCCTCCGTCAGCTCGATGGTCTCCCCGGTGTCTTGCTTCTTTTCCAGCACCCTGCACCGCAAAGCGAGGAACGCGCGTTGGAGGCCGGGGTGCGGCGGGTAGGGCACCCGCTCCCCACCTTTGCGCTTTACCGGTTCCCGGAGCCGTCGGCGTTGGGGGAGGGGGCGGTGACCTCCTGCACCCCCCACCCCCACACCCCCACCCTCCTATGGGGATTAGGATTCTAGGGCCAAGGCGGTCTCTGGGAACTCCCAGCCTGCAGTTTCTTGCACAGAAATATTCTGGAGCCATTGGCGTCGAGCACTGGTTTGCAGGGATCCACGCCCGCAGCGCCTTCATTCACAGCCACGCTCAGGCCACTCTATTGCGGTTTCTGTGGCTGGTGAGGGGAGGATTGATCGGAGCTGTGACTCCCCAACAAATAAACAGTCAGCTCCCCCTTCCCCCGCAGAGCTATGCCCCTGGGGCGGTCCATTGGACCCCCGCTCTCAGCGTCTGCATGGGTCGCTCAGTCCTACGCATGGTCCGCACCCCAGCGCTTCATCCAAGCTCCCCCTTCATTTTTCAGCCAAGCTGAGGCTTGCTGGGTTCCACTGTGACCCGAGATTAAGCTGCACACTTGTCGCGGGGGATTAAGGCCGCTCGGGTCCCTAGGAGGGCATCAGTGAACACCACGCGCTCTCCCGTTTTCTCCAGCCCCAGAGCCAGGCAGTTTTTACTCTTCTGTTACACATCTTACTATTTCCCCTTGTACTCGAGTTTGAAACAAAGGCCTCCGCAACATATGGCCGACACCTAAGCTTCCTACTGCCAGAACATGAATAATTAATTATTCACAACCTTGCGTCATTACTATCTTGGTTACAAACACCAAAATATGAGACTCGTAGTTTTCCAAACGCGTCCCCAAATCATCTCTGGTAAGATTCCACACCAACTAAATGATCTCACATTGGCGTAGCTTTGTCTTATGGTTCTTTTCTTTTTTTTTTTTTAATTGAGAGAGTAATTTTCACTGGATTTACCCTCCGATTCTATTCCCTTTTCATGGTTTGCCTCCTTAGGGAAAAGGGGAGATGGGAAGGGGTTGGGGGGATCAGAGTGATGGAATGATTTTACCTAAAGCTGATAATGTTGTTCTAGTCCACAATATACTCAGGCAATTGCCATAAAAACAAAAAGAATAAGAACTGGAACATCACCACAGACCCTTGAGACAGATACTTTAGATATTCAAACAAAGAGCCTCTCCGAATACAATTTGCAGATGTTTTCCAACCGCCCTATAATTTGATCTTATGTGTGCCCTTTCAGATGATATATCCACACTCAACTGTGTAAACACCGGTAGAACAAATGAAAATTTTAGATTAATGCCAAGAACGCACAGCTTGAGGGATGGATGTCAAGGAATTTGAAACCACAAAGAAAAATAAGTCAGATCTTCTACAAATTATCACCTGGAGAATAATCATTAGGTATTCAAGAGGCTAGTAATGTTTATTCCCTAAATACAATTTCAATATTAGAAATAAAGGGCAATTTCTTTATTCTAGGAGAGAAAATTCAACTACTGTGATTTTTTTTTTGCACTGATTTATATGCGGGAACATGCAGAGTGGAACTCTGCACTCTGCACCTGATTCCCCCACCTGATGGCAGTTGGGCTGAGAGAGAACAGGTCTTCCCAGGCAGCTGCGGAACTGCAGCGCCCTTGCGGAATCCACTGCCGCATTGGTGCGGGCTAAACGAAGCCCACTACACCAAACAGATTTGAAAAATTGGGAGACACGCTGGCCTTTTTTTCTTACATTTCTTATACCATTTCCAAGGTATCAACGTCCCAAACCCAAAAAATTGGGATTTGTTAAGAATCGTTTGTACTTTTGTTTTTATCTTCCATTCTTCTAATTTTGCCCACATTATTAAGAATAAGTGCACACATGCATTACTCTTGAATGGTTTAAAGTTGTGAAATTCACAGTGCAGGCATTGTAGTGACTAGAGAAAGGGTTTTTTTTAATTTTTTCTAGCACTTTAAAAATATTTTTTGCAGATTATTTTTGTGGTTTCTTCTTAAGTGCACTGAGGCATGTCCTATGCAAGAAATGAGAGAAATCAAAAATTAAAATGCACATGCATTGTCTTGGTAGTTACATTCATATAGGTGTAGAGAGAAACCCTTCATTAGCAATCATTGATTTTTAAAAATTTCTTCCTTCACTACAGAAATATTACGCTGCTGGTTTCTACTTGCATGGCTTTGAAACAGATCTAAATTCTTTTTGCCATTTCTTTCTGAAATTTCTTGGTTAATTGTTTGCTAAGCTATTTTTTTTCATTCACTTATCTGCATCAAAGAAATTAAATCCTGATGCTACTATAAACACACAGAAAACGACTCTTTGAACACAAGCAGATCATTTCTGAACTATAAAGGCAATATATCCTGAGTAGACAAGAATAAGAATCTTTTATGTTTCAAAACACATACACACACATACACACACAATAACCAGGTTTGTTTAGTACAACATTCCCGAATTAATAAGCAGGTTTCCAGAGCAGCCCTGCCCGAGCAATGAACAATAACAAAAAGGACTTTCTGAACAAATTACAATTTCTCTAAGCAACCAGTCTTTACAGGATTATTCCTGTAGAATTTTTTCATGCCAAGCCCCAAGCAATATGGGTTGCTTTTTCTTACCTGTAGATTTGGCCAAGGGATTTTCCAGCAAAATTCTTTAGCCCCTCTTTTCCTGGGGTCAAGATCCTTTGTTTTACTGACTCCATTCTTGCAAAGACTGGTAAGGTCTCTTGCCAGATTTAAATAGTGGTTGCTAAGAAAGAAAAGGATTGCGCATATTGTCTTAATCGTTGCAGGTACTTATGGGGATTTTCTTCTCTGTAGAATGGTATTGGTGTTCCTCCAGCAAGAGTGCAAGTGAGAGAGGGGAGGGAGACTGAGAAAGAGAATACAACAGAATAGCTGCAAGCAACCCACGGGTTTCCTAATAGGAGAGTTGGTAGACACAATCAGAAAGTCTCATTGGAAGGGGAGGATCCGGTGGCAAAGGGCGCACGCAGAGCCATGGTATTTGGGCGGGTGCAAATTAGTCCTTGTACTGGAAGTCGTGCTCCGGAAAAAGCAATGTTAATTCCCGGTTTTGGTAGTCGTGGTGTTGTCAAATCTTCTGCATTTTAAGCGGAGGCGCGGACATAACACAGGACCCTTTGTAAGAGCAAAGTCAAAAGAACAGTAGTTTTTAAATGGTGCCTTTGCTGTAGGGAGCGGAGCACTTCCAAAACTCATGGGAGCATCTTGGGTCTCAGGTGAACAAGGTTGCTATTAGTTTTTCCTTCTTGCCTATCTCCTCCCACAACGCCGGCGCAACTCTGCTCTGCGGTAGAATCGAATTAAGATGGAGAAAGCTTGCTGCTCTTTGAGTACGTGAGTAAATAACACACACACACACACACACACACACACACACACACACACACACACACAGAGTTCTGATTTGGGCAGCGTCAGGAAAGAATATTTTTCTCCCCAGCACGCCGACAGCACCCAACTGAGCGCGGCTCATTAGAATGTTTCAGAACCACGGACAGAGTAAGTTTCAGGAAAAGAGGAGGCATCTTTTGGATTGGTAAGGTTGCCAACTTTCTAGGGGAGCTGGGCAAGTCGCCCGACCCAGTACCATTCTGGAGATCTCCAGGAATCGTTTACATGTAAACCAAGGGGAGGATGGCATCATTGCCAGTGTTTGCGGGGAGAATGGTGCATTTTGCAAGGGAGGATGACTTTATTAAAAATTGACAAGTTACTTGTAGTTTCCTACCTTTGCCCAGTAGGCTTGAGCCAGATCTTGACAGTGCACATGGAAGAAAGATTACAATATATTTTACGTGTGTCTATAGTATTCCAGTAAATATGGGACCCTTTGATATAAAATACATGTACACAATAATGGTTAATTATATCGTGTGTTTTGTTTTAACCCCTGAGAAGTGGGAGGAAGGAAGGAGAGATAAAGGGAAAAAAGATAATGAAAAGGAAAAAGTCAGTAGTAATCTCCATATATGTGGTTAAATAGAAGGTTGGCAATTTGTAGTTTAAAATAAGGACATTGAAATTGTATGCCTCTTCACTTGGGCAATTTGAGGCATTCTACTGAAACATCCCTATAATGGTAAAATCTGTGGCTATACCATGTTTTCATAACAGATAGTCATTGATGATATCTTCAATGTTTGGTTTCCATCACTCACATTCCTTTATAATGTGATTCTTCTTTGCACCATAGTCTCCTAAAGCATAGAAATTCATATTAATATTAGACTTGTATCTTCACATTTAAAGATAAAGCATGAATGAATCTATTTCATTAAGTAAAAAAATAGGTGACTTAATTTGAATTATTAATGCATTTTCCATGAGTCACAGACCTCTCAGGTGTAATTCAGGCAAATGCTCTTGCACCACATTCTCAAGGTCAAGTTCCTTAGATTTGACTTAAGCCAACAGGGGAGTATCATTGTTTTGGGTACCCTGGGATCAAATCATAGAAATATGAATCATGTAAGAATGTTTTCTAAGTAGACCAAATGATATATATATATGCAAAAATGGATAGATGATTATAAAAATTATCAAAAATACCTAATATCTGCTATTATTGATTGTAATAGTCATATTTAATTATAAATTGTAAGAATGAAAAGAATACTGGTTGCATCATTCACTGATTTTGATAAATATGGCCTAAAACTTTATCTTGTATAAAATACTAAGCAAGGACTTTTTTAAGCCCCAGAATACCTTTAAATGATATCATCTTATACTCAAAGGTGAACAAGCCTAATAAGAAAAGAGCTCATTAAACTGCGTTTCCTAAACAAAAGATTAAGTCCTGTGTAGAGTTAAGTCATGTGAGTACCTCTAAAAGAATTAATATTTAACATTTTTAGTCACAAAGCATATTAAATTTAATTTAGACACATCCATGACTTTAAAATTCTGGAGCATACAAATATGAAAATTAAATAAATGTTTGTGAAGCTGCAGAGGTAACACAAAATTGATATTTTGATTGCTTCTACAGAAATACAAACAATTAATAAGTCTGGTTTATATATATATTCATAGCAATTGGTATAAATCCAACACAAAAGCATTATTCTAGAGTAATATAGTTATAATATCTTTATTGTACTAAATGTGCTCTAACTCAGTCTTTTATTCTCAATAGCGGAGTGAGTACTTGAATCAGAATCACTGCTTATATTGATTTATTCATTCTAAAAATATTCATTTAGAGCCAAGAATTGCACTAGGTTTCTTATAATGTCCCACAAGACCTCACAAGTTATGTAGAAAATAGAAACACAAATACAATTGTAAACAATTATAAATATAATTAGATAATCCAATAACTAGTCTTGGGTTAAGAAAAAAGTGTGGATAAGATAACAGGAGGGAATTTACTGTGTTCTTCTTAAAGCTTAAATTATGATTAAAAATAGGTCTAGAAAGACTGTGGGAGTCAGTGAATTGGATGGGGGTGGTGGTGATACCTTTCGGCCACTCAGGGAAGAAGATATGGTGAACAAAATTATAAACAAAGGGAAATACTACAAGGAAAATGTTATATCTGAGAATGACAATGACATTTGGGCTCTTTAAATTTAGTAGAGGGCAAGAGAGATAGGACAGTGGGTAAGAGAGATAGGACAGTGGGTAAATTTGATCCCCCCACCACCACCACACATGATCCCTTGGGCATCAATAGGAGTGATTCCTGAGTGAAGAGTAAGGAGGGAACCCTGAAGGAGTGACCCCCAGGTGAGGCCCCATACAACAAAAAATAATGATAATTAAAAAGTAGAATTAATAGAACCTTTTAATATTAAATATTTAGTAATTTGCTAATGCAAGAAATCTTTTCTGCCCTGGTTTTCTTCTAATCTGGGAACTGTTCTTCTACTATTTCCTTATTAGGCAACTCCTACAACTGCTTCTTGGAAAATTGCCTTCTCCTATCACTGTCTTAAAGTTATCATTGAGTATAGCTATTATATGTAGAAAATGTGCTTTTGTTTGTTTTTGTTTTGGTCCACACCAGCAGTTGCTCCTAGCTCTGCACTCAGGAATTCCTCCTGGCCATACTTGGGGGGCCATATGGGATGCCAGGAATTAAATCTGTGTCTGCTGCATGCGAGGTAGGTGCCTTACCTGCTACTATCTCTTTGGCCCTTGCAGCATAGATTTTTATGACACTCTTACATAATCTTGTTTAGTCTTTATTATTCTTCAGACCAACTTAGTTTTATTCCCAAATTATTGAGAAAAATATGATATTCAAGAGATAGCTTGAAGACACAAAGCCAGTGATGAAAAAGCAGCATGTGTTAGAATAGTTTATTACAAAAGTAGTTTATCACATTAGCTCTTGTGAAATTCAGGTGCAGTGTCTATAGGGGAACTGGAGATTCAGTAATTCCAAAAAGTTTCCAAGACAGCCTTAATAGGGCTGATACTTTGAATATCAACAGGATACAGTATAAAAACTGAAATTGTATTACTGAGTGTAGATCCTGATTGTGCTATCACTTTATAATTTCAAGTCACTAAAATTTTGCTAAACTTTTATTTCCTTATTTGTAAGGGAATGACAATAGTAAGTGATCTGTACAAACTGTCCACCTGCAAATAGTGATGATTTTTTACACTAATTTTTTACTGATGTGAAAAAAAATTTGATTATTCTACCCTATGATATTGTAATTGTATATTCCATTGAATATGAAGTGACAAAAATGCCAATAATACAGAGAATTGAGCTATTTTCTGAAAGTTGTCTTCTTATATATTTAAAGAGGAGTAAATTCATTACATTTTACTTTGAATGACTATTGAGTATTATCTGTAAGAAAGTGCTTATATTCATAGCATTTTTTGAAATTTACCAAAGATATTACTCAGTGACAGCAATATGTTAGTCTTGTGTTTGTATATATCCTTGGGTGAAGAAACTTTTTGAAATATCAATGACTGTCTTACGATTGTTGCCCCCTTGTGGAAGAATGTGTTATTAGTTTTAGAAGCAACTAAATTCTTAATTATATAATTCAAACTGCTGACCTCCCTCCCTCCCTCCCTCCCTCCCTCCTCCTTCCTTCCTTCCTTCCTTCTTTCCTTCCTTCTTCTCTCTTTTTTTCTTTCATTCATATATATTCGTATATAAATATATAAATAAAAATAAAGTCTCTTTTTAGTAGTACATTTGCAATTTTCTGAACAATTAATAATGTTTTTAGGAACAAGTATATTACATGAAAATATCACTTAATCAGATTTATTATAATGAAATTTTGTTTTATTAAGACTCAGAAAATGGTTTATCCCACAATAGGTGTCAGTTATCTGTTGAGTGAATATTTGTTGAGCCCACAAATAGAAAATGTCACAAAAATTGCCTTAGAATTAGAAAATCTAAGTATTTTTAAAAATGAACCTGTCTTTAAACCATAAGTAGTCATTTATACATGGCATTAAATATGATATAAAAACTTCTGGTAACAGGAAGGTATTTATCAATTTTATATTACTATTTCAAAATGTTGATAAAATCATCATCATTTATTCTACTCTGATGAAAACTTTGATCTATTTTTCATGTGATTACCATACTATATCATTATAAACCTTAGTGCATGTTCTTAAAAAAGAAAAGTGTTTTGTAAAGCTTTTTACTACAGTATCACTTAATTTGACTTTAAATTCCTAATCAATGTTCACTTTAAGTTTTGCATATTTCTTTCAGGTTGAGTCAATAAGCTTGAGGATTCATCTGTGACTTTTTTTCTTTCAAGGGTTTTAAGTAGACAGCTTGTAGTTCAGCTTTATTTGACTTTTCTTTTCAGTGTTAGCCTCAGAGACATTTCTTAGAAATTATGATTATACAATTTCTTGGGAACCAGAAGTGGAAATAATTTAGCGTGCTGGTCTGCCTCTGTGCCTATAAGCCAATCCTCTGCACTGCTCTACTTAGTGACCTGGTGTAGAATAGCTGTTGATTCCATTGTGTTCAGAGTGACTTAAAAACTACAAGCAGAAAGACTTTAACAGCCATATATTACACCTTTAGATATCTTAACTATAAACATGTGTATATGTATGCACACAATCAAGCAAGTAAAGTGTCCTTTTGTGACAACCTTAATCTGTATCATTTTCCATTTTATTAACATGTCACATTCCAGTCCTTTCTTTACTAGAAAAGAAATTCTTATGCTTTATACATCATTGTGTTTGGAAAAGTCAAAGTTTCAAAGAAACTGGAGACCAAATTCTGGTCTAACACAAAAAAAGTAATTTTAGTTGTGTTTTTGCTGGGTATGGTCTCTAAGCAGTGTTCAGCGCTTCTAAGGACCACTCGGGTGCTGCTTACTAAATCAAACCCAGGGTCTCCATGCTCTCCAATCGCCGAACTCTCTAGCTGGACAAAACTTTTTTAATTTTGAATCTCAAATATGTACATAAAGTTATAGAGTTTAGCCTCTATACTTTCAAAAGTATTTTCTTCAGCAAAAGATGTACTTGAATAAAAAATATTGGAGAGATTAAGAATGAAAATGAGATGCAATTGAAAAGAGAATGAAAACAATGTGCATAAAATGAAAATAAGGTATAAATTATAATGATAATTAACAGGAATATAATTATAATTATAATTATATTAATAGGCATTTTACATTTTAAATTAACAGGAATTTTACAGATGAATTAACGGAAAGTGATACATAGTATTTGACAGGCTTTATGAAAGCTTATCTGTTTGGAAATATCTCTGGGTTTCTAGGACCTTAGGAATCCTCACTTTTTTAATCCTCTTGAGTTAATTATTACCTTCCTTTGTATGCCATGTGTGTGTAATTAAAGATTGTGGAATATGTACTTACCTAACATCATTGAAACATTCCATTTGGAAATTTTCTTTAACTTATTCACACTATATTCTACATTATTAAACCTACTATCAAGGCAAAAGTGACACTCTAAATTCTAAAATATTTAGAGTGAAATTTTACAGGGTAGATATCTGAAAATGTAATTTGATGACATGACGGGATGTTAAAATACATAATATATCATTGCTATAAGTATATCAATTTTAGAGAAGAACAAAAGTATAATGAAATGGCTACAGTTTCTATCTGCTGCCCTCTAGTGGTGAAATACAATTTCTTTGGGTTACAAAGGTCAACCTTAAGTGGAATGATAAAAATTACTGGAAAGCTAGTAGGCAACCTTGCTTCAACTAACATTCTAATAAAATGCGTTAAGTACAAAAAAAACATAAAAATTATAGATGCATTTTGAAAAATTGTGCCAAAATGTACACAATGTTTCATAACTTTCTGTTAATACACTCTTAAACTTTTTAAAGACCATGGCAGATAGGTCAGTTACACTGAAGAGATTTTGATCTTTCATCAAGATTTTGGATGTTGGCAGTCAATTCTTTCACTCTTTATTGTAGAGAAACAGAAAATCTTACCAAATCACAACAAAAATGCACTCTCTAAGCAGATTGATCTTTCTGTTGGGGTACAGCTGGGAGCCCTGACAAAACCCAGGAACAGGGTCTAGGGGTCCCCTTTTGCCCCAGGGGACTGGCAGCTGCTGGACAGAGAAAGGCACGAGAATCCGCAAAGTTTCAAAAGGCTTTACTCTCACAGGTTCTGGAATACAATCCAGTAACAGGAAAACCCTAGACTTAGGGTTTCCAGCTGGGCCCAAGCCAAGTGTAGGTTTAAACTAGGCAAGATGGCTGCCACCATATGTTAAGGTACAATAGGGAAGAGAATAGAGGAGAAGGTGAAAAGGCAAAAGGAGAAAAAGCAAAAGCCCAAAAGGTCACAGAAGAAGACTGGCTACAGCTTTATATCTTTTCAGTTCAGACCAACCACCCCAACAGGAAGCAGTCAGGGTCAATTCGCCTCAGGTAACTTCTCCCAGGACCTCATCTAGGTCCTTTGAGATGTTAATGCTGCCCAGCCAAAATCTGCCTTGGAAGCACCATTGCAGGGTAGAGAGGAGGAGGAGGGACATTTGTCCTTACCAATTAATATCTTTTATTTTATTTTATTTTTTGCTTTTTTGGGTCACACCTGGCAATGCTCAGGGGTTTCTCCTGACTCTGCACTCAGGAATTACTCCTGGAGGTGCTCAGGGGACCATATGGGATGCCAGGGATCGAACTCTGGGCAGCACCAGCCGGCTGCATGCAAGGCAAATGCCCTACCTGCTGGACTATCGCCTCCGGCCCCAATGAATATCTTATAGTTAGATAAATATTTCTCTAAGCCTTCACAAGAATCTCATCTTTACTTCATAGTTGTTTTGTATATTAGCCTGTAGATTTATTAGAAAGCCATGCTTGCTTGCTTGGAGGCAAACAGCATTTATCTCTGATCTAACTTAGAGGTCCAACATGGCCAGGTAAATATACAGGTAAGATCTAACTAGTACCACGATGATTGTGGCAGCATAAAAGAAAATATTTATACCAGCCAACATAGAATAAATGGTAAGATAAACTGCCTCATTCAAATTGTCCTCCTATCTACAAAGTGACCTGCAGTAGGCAAGATGCAGAGGCTCAGGGCAACAGTGTACTGCAACAACGTTAAGCAGATTAATTTTTTCAACTTTTGACCCAATGCATACCATTTTAATAAATATTTAGGTAACTTCTTTGCATTTTACACTACTTGCAAGTGAAAGAATCTTATTACAGATCTTTAAAAGTAAACCATGAGGGCCAGAGCAATAGTACAGTGGGTAGGTGTTTGCCTTGCACCCAGCCAACCTGGATTTGATCTCCACATCCCATATGGTCCTCCAAGTACCATCAGGAGTAGTTCCTGAGTTCAGAGTTAGGAGTAACCCCTGAGCCTCACTGGGTTTGACACTAAAAGCCAAAAATAAGTAAGTAAAAACATAAAATTAAACCACGGGTGGATAAATGAGTGAAATGGCAAACCATGTATGATAGATCTAAGATTCATAAAAATAAATGTGAAAAGCTGGAAAGTGGGAAGTAAGAGTAGGAAAATGTTGGGGTTCAGCAGGGTTCCAAATAAATATTGTGGGTCAGGGGGTCTTCTGGTGCATTTGGGGCCTATAACCATCCCCCAATCCCCTCACTGATGGACAAAGGAACAGGGCCACAGTGTTGTTGGTAGATAGTGGCCATTTGATTCAGTGAAGTCAGCTAGTTATAGAGACATCATGAAGGGCTGGAGCAGGGAGTAATGGATAAGTGGTAAACAATGAACAGATGTAGAGCCCCTTCCTTTTGGGGACAATCTTCTAGAGGATCTACCTGAGGGTGGAATTCCAGCTAGGGGCAGAATTTCATCTATGGGATTCATTGCTTTAGACTCCTTCTAAGAGATCTGCCCAGGGTGGGATTCCATCAAGGCACTTATTGTATTTTCCTTTCCTTTACTGGTCACCTGTAAACAATTTACTTCTTAGTAATATTTCTTGTCATTTTGTATAAACACCGTAAAAGATACGGACTTTTTATCTACATCTTGAATTAAGCTTCTAATGATCTCTCTAGACTCATGGTAAAGGGTGGTTTTTCCTGGATACATCTCGCCATATATCTTAGACTATGGTCCAAATAAATGCCAGGCTGTAGACCAAATTAGTTTTTTCTTTTTTTTTGTTTTTTTTTCTTTTGGGGTCACACCCGGCGATGCTCAGGGGTTACTCCTGGTTCTGCACTCAGGAATTACTCCTGGCGGTGCTCAGGGGGACCATATGGGATGCCGGGATTGAACCCGGCTGGCACAGGCCTGCCACGTGCAAGGCAAATGCCCTACCCACTCAGCTATCGCTCCAGCCCCATCCAAATTAGTTTTTTCAAATCCCAAGGGGTCCGTACTTCTTGATGGGTTGTGCCAGAGTTTTTTTCCATGACCATGCTCTTATTACTTATGGTGCTTATCCCGTCCCCATCTCGAGGTCAGTGTAGCTTACTCACAGCTTGCCTGGGTCCATCCAAGTCCTGTGGTGGGATCCACCTTTTGGCATGTAAGTAATTAAGGTTAATCTAAGGGCAATTGTGGCTTAAGTCAGGTAAATATAATTGATGTCCAGAAGGAAATATTTCAGCGTTAGTTTGTTAATTCCTATATTACAAAAGCATACATTATCTGTCCTCCTTTGTGTATACCAAAAAGGACATTGCTCTAACAGAGAAAATATGCAAAAGACATAAAGGAAAGAGAAAAGCTGTATTTCATTTACATATACAAAATCCAAAGCCATTAGAAGATTTAACTTTGTATGTTGCTGTTTCTGATTAGGAGATAAAGTCACTAACATGTGTCAGGAGAAGGACACAAGAAGTTAAAATTGAGCCCAGAGGGTTGAGCATGCCCTGGTGAGATAGGGTGTACCTCCAGGAGCACTGAAATGGGTGCAACTCAATTAACCTATGCCCCCTGCAGGAGAGGAAAGGACAGTCCAGTATTAAGCGTGAAATGCCTAGGATTAAAATTCAACAGAAAAGATATCAGAAAGGCATACAAGGCTAACAAAAGAAAGTATTTTAGTTCAAGTTAATGTAATAAAATTTATTTCAACGTTGCCAAGAGAAGACAATGTGCTAAATCTTTGGCTGGATACCATGGAAACAGGTATATGAGACAATCAGATATCCAGAGATATCTGATTTTAATTAAGAAATTTTATCTTTTCTTATGCTGTTAATTTTTTAATTTTCAGCAAAGAAATTATTTGATTAATTAAACATTTTTAAAGGTATAATAAGGCAAAAAATGATAAATTGTATGAAGATAAAAGTCTATTTATTAGAGACTATTGCAATAACCTGTGTGTCCATTGTAAAACATTTTAGAAATCAGTCTTCCTTCCTATATGATGATCAGACTTTCAATTCATTCAGGGGTAGAAAAACAATATCTGTAGATATAGAACACGGCAGAGCTATTCTGAGGATTAGGCTAGTTGCTTAGATTTTTTTTAAGTATTTTATTATACCACCGTGAGATATACAAATAAAAAGATATACAATTAAAAAGTTCATGTTTGGGCCTTGGTCATACAGTGTTTCAGCACCCGTCCCTCCACCAGCGCCCATCTCCCACCACCAACATCCCCGGTTCCCTCCCCCCTTCCCCAGCCCTGCTCCATGGCAGGTTCTTTATTTCTTTCCCTTTCTCTCTCTTTCTCTCTTTCCTTCCCTTCCAGACTATGGATTACAGAACATACATTAAAAGGTTGTCATGTGTATCCCTTTGCCTCTATTCAATGCTCAGTTCTAGGTTGGCATTAGTACCCTCGACTATTATTAGCACCCTATTCCATTTTCTGTCTTACCTAAACTCCTGACTCCCACACGTTTGTGATAATCTCCACCTTTGACAAGACCTCCTGATATATGTTTCACTTGACCTTGGATATTGGTATCATAATATGTACATATATATTTATGCCATGCAAATAAATGCAGTCATTCTGTATCTGTCTCTCTCTCCTTCTGGCTAATTTCGCTCAACATAATCTTCTCCATGTCCATCCATTTATAGGCAAATTTTATAACTTCATTTTTCCTAACAGCTGCATAGTATTCCATTGTGTAGATGTACCAAAAGCTTCTTTATCCAGTCATCGATTTTCGGGCACTCTGGTTGCTTCCAGATTCTGGCTATTGTGAATAATGCTGCTATGAACATAAAAGTAGGGATGGTGTTTCCGCTGCGTATTTTTGGTTTCCCAGAGTAGATTCCCAGGAGTGGTATGGCTGGGTCAAATGGGAGTTCAATTTCTAGTCTTTGGAGGAAAGTCCATATTGTTTTCCAGAAAGGCTGTACCAGCCGGCATTCCCACCAACAATGGATGAGTGTCCCCTTTTCCCACATCCACGCCAGCACTTGTTGTTCTTGCTCTTTTGAATATGTGCCAGTCTCTGTGGTGTAAAGTGGTATCTCATTGTTGTTTTGATTTGCATCTCTCTGATGATTAGTGATGATGAGCACTTTTTCATATGTTTTTTGGCCATTCGAATTTCTTCCTTGCTGAAGTTTCTGTTCATTTCTTGTCCCCATTTTTTTGATGGGGTTGTTTGTTTTCTTCTTGTAAAGTTCTACCAGTGCCTGATATATCCTGGATATTAACCCCTTATCAGATGGGTATTGGGTGAATATTCTTTCCCATTCTGTGGACTGCTTTTTGTATCTTAGTCACTGTTTCTTTTGAGGTGCAGAAGCTTTTCAGTTTCATGTAGTCCCATATGTTTATCTTTTCTTCTAGTTGCTTTGTTAGTGATGTTTCACCTTTGAAGATGCCTTTCGCTTCAATGTCGTGGAGGGTTTTTCCTATATTTTCTTCAATGTACTTTATGGATTCAAGTCTGATATTGAGATCTTTAGTCCATTTTGATCTGATTTTTGTGCATGGTGTTAGACACAGGTCCAAATTCATTTTTTTACATGTCGCTGCCCAGTTTTCCCAACACCACTTGTTGAAGAGGGCTTTCCTTACTCCATTTTGGACTCATTGCACCTTTATCAAAGATTAAATGATCATGTGTTTGAGGTTGGGTGTCAGGATACTCAATTCTATTCCATAGGTCCACAGGTCTGTTTTTATTCCAATACCATGCTGTTTTAATTACTACTGCCTTGTAGTACAGTTTGAAGTTGGGTAAGGTGATGCCTCCCATCTTCTTTTTCCCGAGGATTGCTTTTAGCTATTCTTGGGGGGTTTATTGTTCCATACAAATTTCAGGAGCTTTGGTCAATTTCTTTGAAGAATGTCATCGGTATCCTTATAGGGACTGCATTGAATCTGTACAGAGCTCTAGGGAGTATTACCATTTTGACAATGTTGATTCTCCCCATCCATGAACAGGGAATGTGTTTCCATTTCCTTGTGTCCTCTTTTATCTCTTGGAGCAGTGTCTTGTAGTTTTCTTTGTACAGGTCTTTTACATACTTGGGTAAGTTGATTCTTAGGTATTTGATTTTCTGTGGCACAATTGTGAATGGAATAGTTTCCTTAATATCCCTTTCTTCTGTTTTGTTATTTGTATATAGGAAAGCCACTGACTTTTTGGGTGTTGATTTTGTATCCTGCCACTCTACTATATGCGTCTATTGTTTCTAGGAGTTTTTTGGTAGAGAGTTTAGGGTTCTCTAGGTATAATATCATGTCATCTGCAAATAATGATAGCTTGACTTCTTCCTTGCCTATCTGGATGCCCTTGATGTCCTTTTCTTCTCTGATTGCTATGGCAAGTACTTCCCAGTACTATATTGAATAAAAGAGGTGAGAGGGGGCAACCTTGTCTTGTCCCTGATCTCAGGGGGAAGGCTTTCAACTTTTCCCCCCATTTAGAATGATGCTTGCTGTGGGCTTTGGTAGATGGCTGTAACTATCTTGAGGAAAGTCCCTTCAATTCCCATTTTCTGGAGCGTTTTAATCATGAACGGGTGCTGGATCTTGTCAAATGCTTTTTTCTGCATCTATTGAAAGGATCATATGGTTTTTATTTTTTCTTTTTATTGATATGATGTATTATGTTGATTGACTTGCGAATGTTGAACCATCCTTGCATTCCCCGGGATGAATCCAACTTGGTCATGATGTATAATCTTCTTGATGAGTCTTTGGATTCTGTTTGCTAGTATTTTGTTGAAGATCTTAGCATCTGTGTTCATCAGGGATATTGGTCTGTAGTTTTCTTTCTTTTGTGTTGTCTCTCCCTGCTTTGGGTATCAGGGTGATATGTGCCTCGTAGAAGCTGTTTGGGAGTGTTTCTGTTTCTTCTATTTCCTGGAAGAGCTTGAAAAGGACTGGCAGTAGGTCCTCCTTAAAGGTTTGGTAGAGTTCACTAGGGAATCCGTCTGGACCTGGGCTTTTGTGTTTGGGCAGACTTTTAATTACTGTTTCTATTTCCTCGATGGTGATGGGTTTATTCAGGTATTGGAGGTCTTCTTGTTTCAGCCGTGGAGGTTATAGGACTTCAGGAATTGATCCATTTCTTCTAGATTCTCATGTTTCACGGCATACAGGCTCTCAAAGTAATCTCTGATGATCTTTTGGATTTC